>LPNX011100034.1:807987-842989 GCA_001517045.1 Pseudotsuga menziesii
GGAGTTTAATTATCCCATCAAAGCCTTTGAAATGCCCTTCCAATAGAATGCCCCCAGGAGTACAAAACGATCTGAACTGGGCAAACCGAGGATCCCAGGCCGATAATAGACCCCCAGATAAACCATTTGAGTCCGTAGCAGCGACAACCCAATCAGGACAAATCATAAGAAAATACTCACAAGCAACTGTTGCAGATACCATAGTCTCCTGCAGAAAAAGAACATGAACAGAATGTGAATGAATATATTCCCGGAGCGCCCCTCTCTTGGGGAGGCCTCCCAATCCCCTAATATTATAGGTCTTCAGTATCATTTTGAACTCTCTTTTAGGGACATTGCTCTAAGATCCCTCGGAGAGGAGACATCCACCGATAGGTCCAGACTGCTCAATGAAGGAAAGGTAGGCCCCGGAGAGTTATTACCACCTTTGAGACGAGCCCACTGCTTCTTCTTCCCTTTCCGAATAGTGACATTTGATCAGATGGATTGTATAGGACAGGCACTAGACTGAGACTCCGGATTTTGGGCAAAACACTGCAAAGGAGTGATACAAAAATCCCCCCCAGGTTTCTCAGAACCAACCCCAAGTTCCTCATCAAATAAAGACCACAATTGCTTGTCAGTTAAACCGTCGTATAATTCCGATACTTTCCCTCTCACAGCCTCCTCCCGGCTCACTTCCAAATCAATAAGCACCTCATTTGACGTCGAAAGTCCCTTGCCCAGGTCTTCCGGGGGGGTATCCAAATCGGGAAGATAACCACCGCGCAAGTCATCGACCTTATATACAATAGGCGCCGGTTCCCCTTCAGTATCATTAGTAGTCTCCTCCACCACAACAACAGAAGGATCACCAGAATCCAACTGACCCTCCCGTAATGCATCCCCACAATGGCCATGCACATTCAAAGCTAATGGTGCAATGACCGATTGTAACAGTTCAATATCAGCCGATTCAAGAAAGGAGAGTTTAGGTTTAGAAGTAATCAGCTTACCAATGATATCGGTCATCCCACTCTGAAGACAAAGCTCCGCCAGGTCCGGAGAGTTTCGCTGATCCCCCACGCTCCCTTCCGGGCATTCATCCCTCAAGTGACCCGTACATCTACACAGGTGACAACGGAACGGTACCCGCTAGTAATCCAGCCTCTGAACCTTCACTTGAGAACCGTAGGTGATCTCAATTTCCGCAGGCAGTCCAATAGTAACATTAAATTCAACCAGAACAACCACCATCTTTTTGTCCCCCGTAACCAAGGTCTTATCGTCCAGGAATATAAATCTTCCCACAGAATTTGCTATCCTCATAATGATATCTCGCTTCCACCACTGGATAGGAAAACCCGGCATCAGCATCCACAAATGCCTCTTCCTGATAGGCTCGGTGATAAGGTCGAAACCCACATGCCACCTGCTCAGCATAAGAGACCCGTGCTTGATCAACCAGATACCACGCAGTATAATGATAGCATCCAATTCCTCCAGAAAATGGAACGAGCACCATCCGTTGAGTAGAAAAGTAAAACGCGGCATATATCCAATGATAGGAACCCAAGCCTCTCTCATCCACGCCATCATCGCAGCTCTGGTGATCCGCACAAATTCAATTCTCCCAACAAGTGCCCGCTGAGCATAACTCTGAACCTTGTCAATCTGCAAATCTTCGCCGAGAGAAAGTCTATGCATCCCAGTTCTAATCTTATGTGCTTTAAGTTTCCTTCTTTGACGATCCTTGTCCTTCCTGATATTCTTTTCCTTCGAAGGAAATGGAACATGCTGCCTCCAGTTCGCATTGATGTGAGCATCGGAGCTCATCCCTTCCATAACATTCCCCAATCCTCTAGCTGACATCGTAGGTTGCTGAACCGTCGCCATCAATAACCCCCCGCCCAAGACTGACCATCAACTTAAACACCGCTGTCCAAGTGTCGAAAGCTTCCCCAGTATCAATGACGGCGAAAAGATAATCACCACAACAAATACGCCATCCAGTGGCACGTCGACAATACGCCTTAATTGGAAATCTGAGACCCCAGCGACCAAAATCAATGTTTGCCACCCTATGCCCGCCCAAGACAAACCAAGTACAAAGACATATAAATGAAACAAAGGCAGCATAAGTATCAAACTGCCACGTCTCACAAGTGATAATACAATGAGCCCATCACAATAATAACAAAGTAGAGAAGGTGGCACAATATTCCAGAACCAGCCCAACGATCAAAGCCTGCACTAATGGTGACAACCACCACCCACCAACCAAAGAGAATTCAAAATGATCCTGAGCGGGAATGGAAAAAATCCAGACCCCAGTGATCCACTGAAATGTAATCCATCTACAGTACCAAGTGATCGAGCCAGCGCCAGTCCAAACCACCAGTCCAACAATCCTACAAAGAAATCAAGAGTCTCCAGGAAGTGCCCACAGAGAGCATCAACAATCTAAACTCCTTCAAAACATACCAGCAAATCAGCAAGAGCATTCACCAACCAAAGAGTAGTATAAACCAGTGATCATCCAGTCTTCCCCAGTACACACCAAATCTCAAAATACCCAAAGGGTATCCACCACAACGCCACCGGACAGTGAACCCCCCACAGAAGACCCCAGAGTTCCAAAATGCCCTTCATAATAGATACTTCATCATCCAAACAAACCGATCGACAGAATCTGAACTAGTCTTGAAAGTTTCCATCTAGAAGCATCTGAAAGAAACCCATCTCATCCAAAGTGAAAGATGAGACCAAAAGTGCACCATGTAAACGTGATGTCTCCACCAAAGATCACCACAACTGCACCAAGTTCACAGGCCCTTGTACCAGAAACCGTCGCTCCTTCGCTCCTCCTTCGCTCCCCTTCTTCACCAAAGATCACCACAACTGCACCCAAGTATGAGGGGAGAATAGAAAATGGATTTGAGTCAAGATTGAGAACAGTCTATAATAGTTGAGTTTATTTAATAAGATTATTTTGTAAACTTGGTGAAAGAAATGAGAACTTTCATCTTGTCAATACCCCTTACATTTAATTTGTCTGTAAGTGTGTAAGGACAGTTCTTTATTAATAATACTTTATGCATAGGTTACTACTGTCTTTAGTTATTAATACTAAGAAAATAATTATGTAAGAGTTATCCAATTCTTATTTAGAGTTCAGATAGTTGCAGGTAAATTAGTTAATACTATTGGAAAATAAATAAACTAACATAATTATATTTACATCTTTACTTAACATAAATAATAAGCATTCAACTGACAATTATATTTCTTCTATTTCAGTATAGATGTATAGTTTATAGAAGTGGGTATTGTGTAGAAGAATGAATTACATACTTGAACATACTACTGTTAGTAGAATAATATGATTCTGTTTCTTTTCTGATATTCTAAATACACAGTCTAGTTCTAACAACAACTCTACGAAACAGATAATATTATTTATGGAAAAACAACTATCTACTGAAAGAAAACATCTCAATACTCTGAAAAACATAAGTACTCTATTCATTTCATATTCCTATCATACTTCATTCATTTAAACACGCTACCTGTGCTAGAGTACGATCTGGATTACTCCAGATGGACAAAAACACAGGTAGGATTATTTTTCATCAAAGAACAGATTCAACATTAAAAAAACTAAGAGATTTCAAACTTAACAGTTCACAACGTAGCATATAATTCATGTTAATACACAGATATAAACTTTAACACAGAAATTAAAAAATAGTAGAACCTGTTTTTAAAGCTGGATGACAACAGCGTTGGGAGGCTGTTTCTCCCTACCAACTCATGGAGAGCGCTCAAACAACGACTTCTCAGGACCCTCGAGCCTGTTCCTGGTCTCCTTGGTTGGGACTAGGTGGAGCAAACAACAAAGTACTAGTTCAAAGACTCAATACCAACTCTGCACACTGCAACAAGATCTTTCAGCTGGAAAGCTGTACTAAATCACTTTCCTGCAGTTTACCCCTCAAACACCTTCCTCAAAAATTCCCTTCCCAATGAATTCCTGGAAGTGCATTCACCTGAATGATTCCTCTCCTGGAATGAGCAGCCTCAGCTCTCTTCAATGGGTACTTTTATTAAGATTGCCTAGGTCTTTTTGGGTTAGTTGTCATTAATTAAGCCACCTGCTCTAATCCCACTTTCTAGGGGGATCATGACCCCAAATGTAGGGAGGTTGCCACCTGCAACATTGGAAGTGTTTGAGGATGCTGCCACTTGTCTATTTGCTCTCCACCTAGTCTCCTCCACCAACTTGACCAGTAACACTCTTTTTAACAGCTCTCCCAAGCTGTTGTCTCCACTTTTATTTATTAAAAATTAAAATATTCAGAATTACATTCCACATCCTTGACTTTGCTAAGTCATTAGTTACAACTTAGCATTAAATTTAACATAATGTCTTGGAATAAAATCAAAATAAGATAATATTATTTTGCAAAATTGGGGCATGTGACAATCGACCTCAACCAACATTCGTGACATCCTCCTATCGCTCGTGATGAGACAGTCATCTTCGATAAGAATAAAGCACCCAATGGCCCTAGTAACCACCATGAAGCCCTCCGAATTCTAGCATGGGAGAGGGAACCCCAGGAGGAGAACCCAAAGGTTTCGCTTCAGCAAGCGTTATTTCCAGGGGTTGAAACCCAGGTTCCAGCGAATCAAAACCAGTGAACCGGTTTCCATGACCCAAAAATGGTTCTTGATAATCTATCTATCTTTCACTGAGAGGAAGATGAAGCATGACCAACCATTCATCAACTTCAGAACCTGAGGGACCGCGTTGATTAGCGGTTTCCATTTTGCCCTAATCCACTTGAGGAGGTCAAGGCGAGAGAGCTTGACAAATTCAAGCTTCCCCACCAGATCATTTTTGGATAGGGACAAGACGGAGTCCATCGTGATGTCTTTTCCCATGATGCAAAGGCCTCTCCGATTGTGCACCTTTTCTAGCTTTAGTCGACGAGAGGGTTTGGGGATCTTCGGCTGCAAAAAATCTAGAAACCTCTTTTCCTATTGAATGTTGTCTGAAATTTGAAGATCTCGGCAAGGGATAGAATCTCTCGAAAAAATGGGAACATGAGCACTTAGACTCTCAGTGATACCACAAGAAGGTGTGATAGGATCAGAGGAGAGGAGCTCTTGCGCAACAACATACTCCACAGGAAAAGAAGGGTTTGTGTGAAAATAGTTAAGCGAAGAGGACTTGCAAAGAGAAGTAGGGCTAGCAAGAGCTTTCGACTGGAAACCGCTCGAGCCAGGAGCTAGAACCCCGAGTGATGTGACCGGAGAGAGTAGGTCATTTCTCCTGTGACTCCAACTGTCCCTCCTCTGATGAGACCCACCAACCATGCAAGCAAATACGAGCATACAATACGAAAACAACTTCCCTCTTTTTTTAAATGGTGGGTACTAAGCTAGATAGGGAGATGACTTGACTCCATTTCGCTACACAGGATCCTACAGAGACAAGAAAACCGAAAAAAGACAAAAAACCGCACCTGTTAGCATCATGACACCATAATGTTAAGCAAAAACCACCATAGTATCGCTCCAAACCCTAACCAAAAGCTCCAAGCAAATGGAAGGCATTTGGCTCATCAACAATATCGATGCACATCTCAGTGAAAGTTTTGCTAGAGAGTAATACAAACTTTGAATACATATTCAATTATCTAAAATGTTTTGCGTACACCCACATTAGAGTGCAATTTCAAAATATTTGATACAATACTAACCTTCCTAACATTTTTGGTGATTTAAAAATGCTTCTCTTAAAGATTTTTGAACATACAAATTAAATTCTAAAGAAAACCAAGTAACTTCTTACCTTTTTAAGACCCCACAAATCAAAGTTGGTCTCATAAACATTAATAACTATCATCATTATCATCATATGATGTTTTGATTTTGATCATCATATTATGTTTTGATTTTGATGTGACCAATTTTATATTTTTATTTAATTTTAATATTTTTATGAGAAAAATTATTTATTAATGTAACAAATTCTATAATTTTTTATACTCTCATAAATTTTCTTTTACTCTATGAATTTCTATATCTAATGACATAAAATTGACTATTTTTTTTTCAATTATTTCAACATAAATGTAAATTCTTTTTCTCATTTTTTCTTTTTTTCTATTGTTATCTTTTCCCACAACCTTCTCTAAATTTACACCACATATATATACAAATTTTAATACCAGTGTTCTTACTCAATCCCACAATTTATTTGATAAACATAAACTATATAAGAAAAATAAAAAAACCTCTTTCGCCCTAACATTATATCACCACCTTAAAACTTGATACGTTCATTTGTAGGCTTAATTCTCTTACAACTCTATTTCTATTTTACATTATCCCACAATTTGTTTCATAAACATAAAAGCATAAACCATTTAGGAAAAATAAAAAAACCCCTTTTGCCCTAACATTATATCACCACCATACAAATTGATACGTTCATTTGTACGCTTAATTCTCTTACAACTCTATTTCTATTTTACATACAAATTGATACGTTCATTTGTAGGCTTAATTCTCTTACAACTCTATTTCTATTTTACATTAACTTATAACTTAAAATTTGTTTGTTTGCCAAAATTATAATATGCTCCACTAAACCGTGTGAGTGCTGGTATAAATTTAAAAGAATACTAAAGGAAGAACGGAAAAAACTGAAGCATATCCTTGTCATGCTTTTACAGAAGACGGGCGCTCCGTCTGTGTGTGTGGAGTTGCAGTGGACGAGGGGGAGGAGGAGGAGGAGGAGGTGGGAGAAGAAGAAACACAGAAGATCAGGGTTTGTGGAGTTGCAGAGGAGGGTGGAGAAGAAGACACACAGAAGATCAGGGTTTGAGCAGCGGAAACCTTTCTGCAAAGGATAACTACTTTCATCGGATATTGAAAGATGCTGGGCGGCCTGTATGGGGACTTACCCCCGCCATCTTCGTCCTCGTCTACGGTGGCGGAAGAAGAAAACAACAACAACAACAATTCAATGTGGTCGAGCAGTGCGAAGATGGCTCCTTCCGCTCTGCGGAAGCCCACCACACTGTTCGCATCACCGCAATCTATCTTGAGGAACCAGCAGCCCTCAAGCAGCAGCAAACCCAAAACTTTATCTTCCTCCCAGCCTCAGCCCAGGGTCACGTACAACGACGGAACCGTGAGTCCTCTGGAGGCCTCCGCCGAGATGAAGCCCCTTTCACCCCCCGTCTCCATTCAGACGGCCTTAGTGGGCGTCACCTCCACTGTCGTAGAAGAGTACGACCCCAGCCGGCCCAACGACTACGAGGATTATCGACGCGAGCGGCGCCGCAGGGCTGTAGAGGCGGAGGTGCGCAGGGAGCTGGAGCGGAGGCGCTTGGAGGAGGAGGAGCGGGAGCGGGAGCTCGTGGCGATGCGGGTGATGGAAGAAACCGCTTCCGCCGCGGAGAAGGACTCCGAGAACTCCCGCGCGGCAGCGCTGAATATAAGTGGGGAGGAGGCCTGGAAACGGAGGGCGGCCATGGGGCGGGGCGATGGCAGCGGCGCCGCAGTGCAGCCCAGATCGCCTTCACCGCCGCCCAGCGGCGCAGATGTGGGCGGTTTTACTATTGGCAAGTCTGGGACCGTGGGACTTGGTGTCGGGGCCGGCGGGCATATGACCGCCGCACAGAGGATGATGGCCAGGATGGGGTGGAAGGAAGGCCAGGGTTTGGGCAAACAGGAGCAGGGGATCACCACGCCTCTTATGGCCAAGAAGACTGATAAGAGGGCGGGTGTTATTGTCAACGCCAGCGAGGCCAGGCCCGAAAAGAAGATTAAGAGCGCCAATATCACAGCTCCGCCCACCAAGGTTCTGCTCCTCAGAAACATGGTGTGTATTCTCTTTTTTGTTTTCTAATAACTGCAGCCTATCTTATGTTTTATGCCATAGCTTCTGTTTAGGGCATTGCTGCCTTCTAGGGCGATCTCTTTGATTTCTTAGAAATTAGAACACATAAAATCATCCATATCGCCATGCAGAAGAGAGAATCCTCAAGAACGTAACTGCAAAAAACATTATTCCGGATCCCTTCTTAACTTACATATCTCACATGTTTGTACATAAAAGTTGCATTTGGAATGACTAGACCATACATAAGGGCAGACCTTCTCTGCACGTATCGAATGCCTCTTTCTTGAGCATGTCTGCAGCTATTACTTTACAATTCCAGGCAATGTGTCCTGGCTTTTCATTGTAGAAGCATACGCCACTCATCCATTTTGTCTACAACTAGTTGACTGAACCTCAGTAGCATTTTTTTTCTTGCTAGCAGATAGTGCTTGAATGTCACTTGAGTACTACTCGTCTTTTCTTTTTCAAAGCGAGTTGCTATTATTGATTTTAATGCTTAGTATGGTAATTTTAAGAGTAAGACTGCGTTATAGTAACTCCGTGCATGCGTCTTTTAGTATAGCTGTGGCAATGTCTTCATCAATCTGGACTCATACTTCTGCAAATTGACTCAGTAAGGGGTCTTATTGTTAACATGGTTAGCCACACTCCAACATTTTGAGTTCTTCAGATTGAGAATTTGAACTGTAAATCCAAGTAATTATGTCAACATTTCCTATATCTCCCAAGATGTCTTCAACACATGGTGCTCTTGCATACGGAAAACCTAATGAAAGTCGTGGCCCTGCTATCATATCTTTCCATTTAACTTTTCATTAGAATCGCTGGCCTTTGCTTCTATGCCATCAACAATCCATACACCCTTCTTGATCTGTGTAATTGTATCTTTGCTTGCTAGGTGTGAGAATGATCACTTGTGTAACATGAACTTTCCATTTGCAGGAAGAAAAACCATTAACCCTTCTTGTAAAATATTATGCTTTGAGAAATTTATTTAAAGATCGACTTTTCTTCCTTTTAAAGAATTCGATAATATCTTCTTTCTATGAGTAACGACAACCAATGATATACAATGGTCCTTATGTAATTGACAACAACGTGAAGGGTGAAAAAGAGAGGGGATGCTATCTATTGAAGATTTCCTTCCACACAGTAACTTCCCCAGAACATTCTTTTATTTTGGTCTCTTGTCGCCTAGGGTGGCATCTTATGTTGATGTGTTATAGTCCATGTAATGCTGGGATAAAATTGTCTTTACATCAAGCTATGTATTCAACGTACTTGAGCTTTTGTTGAGTGTCTTGGGCAGAGCTTTTTTTCCCCAAGGAATAACTTTGTGGAAAACCCTTTGAGTACTTCCCCATGATTCATGGATGGTAAACAGGGTAAACCTTTAGCCCTGATTACTGAACCTAACCTCAAGGGGATCAACAGAGTTGAATCCATGACCTCCCCAACTTTGGGGGGAGAGATGTCATGTCTATCTCATGACCGTTTGAGTTAACCCTCGGGGCTTTCTTGGGCAGATATTTATAATCAAATTTTATTAGGATTTGGCAAATTTTTCAAGATGTTTTTTCTATGACATGCGTTGCTGCTTACTAAAATTTGTCTTTTCTTAGCAATTGAGAAGTATCAAAATCATGTCTATTGATACACAATTTGCTTGCTCATTATAGTTTGCTCCATATATATCAATTCAAATTACATACTTAATATCCTTTAGATTAAACATTTTACTGTTTTGCTTTAGGAGTAAAATGGTAAGAGGGGTTTGTGGTCAGTGTGTGCATGAAAAATAAATTTCTGGGATTGTGCTTCGATATCAGAACATTTTGCATTATCTTAAAATCCTATTGATTAATTCATGTGTTTGTTTGCTCTGTTTATTCATCTTCTTTCCATTATTCTACATCAAAATAACCCTAAAATTAATCTACTAGCCTTGGAAAATATAGGAGGTTCAGTAGTATTTGGAGGGTTGCAATATGAAAATTTAATCAAATTGGTCTCTTAGAAATCAGAGCTATTTTGGTGATTATCAATACAATAGAAATATTCAGGCTTGTTAATCTCATACTCGCTGTTTTTGTATAGGTTGGTCCAGGAGAAGTGGATGATGAACTAGAAGACGAAGTTGCCTCAGAGTGTGCTAAGTATGGAACAGTGACTCGTGTGCTGATCTTTGAGATCACTGAACCAGATTTCCCAGTGGATGAAGCAGTTCGAATCTTTGTGCAGTTTGAGAGATCTGAGCAAACAACTAAGGCTTTGGTTGACCTCGATGGCCGTTTTTTTGCTGGCAGGGTAGTCCATGCAACCTTCTACGATGAAGAAAAGTTTAATAGAAATGAGTTGGCACCTGCACCGGGAGAGATACCTGGCTACCCTCAGTTTGACAAATAGTGAATGGTTAAAATCTTAAGCCTTGTCTTGTTTGGCTCCTATCATAGAAATTTGCTGTAGCTTATTATGACATGTGCAATTATTTTCTTTAATGAGGTCTCAACCTTTCGATGTTTCCATTACCTTTTTAGAGGTTCTGCTATGTCCTCTAGATGCTTCTTGCATTATTGTTTAGGACTTGCAAAGTCTCTGACATCTGCTGAGGTTGTTGTTTGTACATGAAGCATGCAGAGTTATACTAATAATTTCAGAGCCAGTTATTTTACAATATTATTAATAGTTGATGTAGCTGCAGTGAGATGACAGGCTTAAAAGTACACAGGATGTCATCAACCTAACTTGATAACTTTTAATAAACTGACCAGAAAAAAATGCTGTGATAACTGAAGAAGAAACGTGTAACTCAAATCTGAGCTGAAAATGGGAGAACTCATAGCTGAAACTAAAAACATGAATTTTCTGGACTGAAATTGGTAAACTGAATTTCTAAACAGTAATCTGAAAGATTGTCAGCGAAGGGAACAATATAAAAAAACTGGAAAAGAAACTCCTAGTCACTGTTTATTATTTCAGACAATTACATGAGATAAAGTAACTTTTCTGAGGAGCTATTGGTGCCAGCTTAGGCCTAAGTCTCCAGGCAGTCTAAGTCACCTGGTTTGAGTTCATGTTCGAATTTGACATGAATGAAATTCGGAAAAAAATTGTCAAGCAAAATTTGCCATTAAATTTGAATATGAAATTAATTATGTAATATACCATTTATAAAATGTTAAAGATATTAAATATATGTTTATATAATTGTATAATATTTAAATTTATTTTAATATATACGCTTAGAAAATATGATATATAAGGCAGTTAGAATATTGCCCGTTGGCCCTCTGCGGACTGCGACTCACGACCACGAGTAATGGAACGAAGACCGTCACTATACATGACTGTTCCCTCGCGATGACTGAGCACTAGCAGTGAGAATCGACGGCTGCAGTCGTTCGCGAATGGAGGTAGTCTTGGTAGGGAGACCGGGGTTTACGGTTTACCTGCAGGCCGCGATAGCAAAAGAACGAGGGTTTACAGTTTACCTGTGGGCCGCGAAAGTAGAAAACAAGGGTTTATGTTTTACCCGCGGGCCACGAAAGTAGAAAAATGAATTTCAAATGACTCTCTGCTGTTTTTAATTAAAATCGACCCGATTCTCTGGTGACCTTGAGTTTGTTAATCCCAAAAATTCAACTTTGTGATTCAAACAGGCAAATTTCATCTAATTAATTCAAGCGCAAAAAATCGATGATTTTCGATTTTCAAGGCGAAAATTTGCTGAATCCGGTGAGTTAGCAGGCAGTATCGGCATTGCAGTTGGCCAGGGAATCAGTCCCTCACAAGCTACCCCTGGTCCCTGCACTTATGACCTCTGGACCAAGTCTCTTTCCATGTATAACAAAGTCCTGTGGATCTTAAATCACCAAGAACTGTGGTGTTTTTCAACTAAATTTAGGCTGAGTGGTAGATGAATTTGAAAGAAATTTGGGTTTATCCATACTTCTTAATCATTCATGGAATCATCCTCTGCTGGTAAAAGAAACCTTGAAGTTGAAGAAGCGGAGTACCTCCTACCAATTCTGAGTATGCCTCTGCTTGCTGAATTTCTTCTTCCAATGCACATGGCCTCAAAGCCTTTGTGTATCCCGTTGTTTGAGTCCTTCAAACCAATCTATATACATAGAAACTGAATGCTGGGGAGAGCTCTTTCTTCTAATAAACTTGCTTGAGAGATTAAATTCGGCAATGAAATTTTTGGTGATAAAATTTGACATTAAATTCGAGAGACCATAATATATATATATATATATATATGAATTTTTTCAATATTAGTATTTAGTATTTTCTAGTAATCTTGGTATTAACATTAGTTCTAGTTATTCTAATATTAATAACAGTTTTAGTAATCCTAATGTTAATATTAGTATTAGTTCTAATAATCCTAATGTTAATATTAGTTATAATTTTAGTGTAATGTTAGTAATTACTAATAATCCTAATGTTAATATTAGTTATAATTTTAGTGTAATGTTAGAACTTTATAACTAATAATAAGATATATAATATTTGTAATAAAATTAGCATAAATAATAATATTAATTACGCTTTTAATATTTATAATATTAGCTTTAAGAATAAGATTATTAAAATTATTACAACTAGCCTCACAAAAAATAGATAACTAATAATGTAAACATTAAACTATATCAACCTAGAAATAATAAAAAAATTAACCTAACATCAATAAACTAATTGAATCTAAAGGAAATGTAGTTCAAGGTCGGAACGAAAGAATAATGGAGACAAAGGAAAACGCAACTATAATCCCATTCATTTAAATAATGCGAGTATCAAAAGGATTTGCATCATTCACTGGCCCATGATCTTGTTTGCTTACGAAACCAGTTCTCATGAATGTGAAACGGTTTGCGACAGGCCCACGAAATAGTTTTTCCACGGAAATAGTTTTCTCACTAACCAGTTCTGGTCTAGGGCTTCGGGCGAAGCACAAGGCTTGCTTTATTTTTAATTTCTCACAGCGATTTAGTGATGGCAGGTGCGACTGCAGGGACTCAATGAAGTTTTGCGCAGAATGGAAGTCTAGTGGTAAATGTAATGGATGCAATTCGGCGAACTTAACCATAAAATTCGCACTCCCGTAAAAAGCGTCGAATTTCGATTTTCAAGCTGGAAAATCGGCGAATGCGGTGACTTAGTCTAGAACTAAGTAGCATGGGTATGCATACTGGAAACAGGGTTTGGGACGTCACAGCTGTACCCTGCCATACCCGAAACTTGGCTGAAATACCCAAGACGTTTGTCATGGATTCAGGGGATGGGACACCCCTGTTTGAGGGATGCCTAGGGACCAATTTTTTTACAGAGTACCCTTGTTTTGGAGACACCTGGGTATGGGATGCCTATGGACTCCTAGAGACCAGTTTTGTATGAGCCCAGCCATGTTTGTACACGTGACATTAAAGTCAGTAATATTAATGGTAACATCAGATTCTTAAAGTAAAAATGACATTTTCCTTATCTTTGATGATTTGTAATAGAAAATGAAAGATAAGGAGAATGCCACTTTTACTTAAATTTTTAACATTACCATTAATTATTTCAGGATGTTTGGAAGTGGTTTCAACCTCATTGAACTTCATATGCAAAAAATAGAATATTATATTACATTCAGAATTCAACAGACTTAACATTTTCAGAATTTCAGGATTGCAACGTTTCCACTGGATTCTGTCATGTATGAGGGTATGGGATTGACATTTAATCAAACACATCAACCTCTCTATGTACATTGATGGTGGTGGTGCTTATTGTTGAGCTCCTTTGTCATGACAATGATAAAATGTACCCTTCACTCAAGCAAAATCACATATTAAAAGCATGGGAAGCTTTTTCTACCTTATTTTAACATTTGCATTAGGAAGGTTCACCAAAACTGTAGGGTGTTGACTAATGTCTTTGGAGGACCAACTTCAAGATTTGAAGTAGAGGAGGGGGCACATGGTGCTATTGATGAACAGGATCTCAATATAGGCAATGATTTGATGATATGTAATTATTTGTTGTAGCATGATGTTTTTTGGAATCTATAGGCCATTTAGCCTCTTTGTTTGTATTTTGGGTCAGATATGGATTGCACTGGATGTTTTTTTAGCTGTATGCACCCTTGCTATATACACGAGAAAATTTGGAATCTATAGGCCATTTAGCCTCTTTGTTTGTATTTTGGCCCTTGGGTCAGATATGGATTGCACTGGATGTTTTTTTAGCTGTACGCACCCTTGCTATATACACGAGAAACTTTGCATATTTGTGTACAATGTTTTGGATTCATATGGATGCACATGCATATATATGTACAGTGAAAATGATTTGAATTTCATATATATATATATATATATATGTCTACAGTACCCTCTACATACCCAGGTCCACTGTTGCAAACAGTGGCGTCCCTGTCCCTGTCCCCGAACCCAAGTTTTCTGGCAACTTAGCTCTGGAATATATGCCACTATGCCCTGCTGCTTCATGTTTGAAAAAACCTGGCTACAAATTCTTCCCAGGTGTTTATGCCTGGGCAGTCACCAACCTTATTCTCCTCCATCTCACGTTCAACCATCTGCCACCAATCCAATGCTGGTCTTTCTCTGTGTAATTTGGCAAACTGAATTTTTTTAATTCTGCATTGTGTTTTGTCTTTAAAAGATACAGTTCAACTTCACAATCCAAGTCTTGGGCTTGACATTGTAATTTAACCTGTCTACCTTGGTTCATAACATAGGAACATGCAAATTCACTATTGCTTGTGGCAATATGCTTATTTATCTCAGGATTGACTTGTAACATCTGATGATTTGCATGATCACTATGATGACAAGCTTTCTTTTTAATAACAAAAACATAATTTTTCCTATTTACAGCAAATTCATACAACAGTCCCAACTTAACCTGTAAGATAAGATGATTTCATAAAAAGAAGAGAGTCCATGGTTTCTATGATTCTAGTTTTGCACAATGACTTTTCGATATGTGCTTTGCTAATATCCTTTGAATACTAAATCTACTGAAAAACCACTATGGAAACTAATTACTGATTTTCAAACAAAATTAATAGGATCTGAGTCACTCTCATATGTGCAAGAACTGGCTGTTTGAGGCTTCATCAGTTGGTAAACTTGTGTCCTATCCAGGTAGATAATGTCCTTGGCTCACCTGGGCACTTCTCTGCTGTACCAATTGCAAATCCACCTCTTGTAGCTTGTTCTCCACCATTATTAGGTGCTCAACTATTCCTGGAAGCTTATCTTCTACTGCCACAAATTTCTCTGTCAAGTTTCATGTGCCCAGCTTCCTCATCGGTCAGCTGTTCCTCTATGCTCTGCCCCAACTGAGCCATTATTGTTACAACTGAATTGACCTTTCCACAGAGCACACCCCTGAACTCATGGACTCCTTGACACCATTCAGCCCTTTTTCAACATTACATAATCGAATAATTCCCTTATTTGTGCTGCCTGACAAGGACAGGTCATATTAGGTGAGATGAATAGTTGTCCTTTGGACAGCTTCATTACGGGACCAGTAAATAAACTGAACCCACTATAAATGCCAACAAACTCAATGCTCTTTATACTATATAGCATGCAAGACACCACTTCTGTCGTCTGTGGCAAATTATTAGATATTGAAAACTGCAGAGCTTGATCAGATTCCAGAACAGCACCGAACAAATTCAGAGGGGATAAATAAGTGCCATAAGTTTGGCATTACATCTCCCAGGATCTGCCCTCCTACCACTTAGTACGTGCGAATGTATTTTAACCTTGTGCTGATTCATTTATCAAGCAGAGAGCTGATTCTTGTTGAGGTTAGTCTGACAGTTTCCAGGGTAAGTTCATTTTTGGGCTCCAAAGTGGCTCTGCTATGGAGATACGCTTCTTCACTGCCTCAAAGGGTTATTTAAGCTATTCTAAGCTACGGCAGGCCTCCATGGATTTGATACCTGGAGAAGGGGGCCTGGCCTTGGGTGGCAGTGGAAGTTGGTCATTTGTTGTTACACTGAAAGCATCTTGCTTAGGTAAACTTTAGCTTGATTTGCTATTCTTCCTGGGTCTGGCATTTTTCCAGGGTATGTTTACCTGTAAATGGGTTTGGGAAAGTAGAATGTCAACAGGATAATAGCATATCCCAGTAGTGAGGATATGTTATTTCAGGAATACCTACGTACTCCATTACAAATCTCTATATTTCTTTCTTTATTGAACATTCTAGAATAAAAATTATGCTAGATTCTTCATTATTTCTGCAGAGAATGCATATAGATGGTCCCATATCCCTTGCTTTTTCAGATTCTCTTCAGTCAGCAACTTTTCGTGGGCCAAGAGCCAATAAAAGATATCGGCTTTGGGAAGACAGTGTTTGGCCCATATAGCTTTCCACATTTTCAGCCAAGGGGGGTGAGTAACCTTTTCCTGGAGTATCATAGCATATATTTTATTCACTATTTAGTATTTACTGCCCATAGAATTTCTCCTGGTTCTCTCATTAATCCCACTATTGTGGATCTAAGACGGCAGGTAGGGCCAAGTCTTGACCTGGTTTCCAGCCTACCCAACCCTGCATTATGTGGTTATCCCACAGAATGGTCATCCAAGCTCATGTTAGTAATGTTCCTTTAGCTAATTTTGGAGGCTTGGCATTTCAAGCTGTTCCCTAAGCAGGATATTTGCAAGTAGTTTGTCCTCTCAAATGGTGCTATCCTTTCCTGATGGGAGCAAGGAAATCTTAACTATGATGACCTAATAGGAGCTCTTGAACAACTTTCATATGGGAATGATGTTCACTGTCGGTAGAGCTCCGTCTAGACACCTCCTTCTGTCTCCATCCTGGGATTATTTTAGATTAACTGCTTCCTTACACCAAGCACTCCATGATACCAAATTCCATATAAGTTATTTTTCTGCTGTGACTAAGGGGAATTTTCTCTTCCCATCTGTCTTCCCTTTTCACCAGAAAAATTCCTTTTTAATTTCACCATCTCATCGTGGACTCCTGCTGGGGAAGCAAGGGTGGTACAAAAGTTAACGTGAGAGTGCTAACTGGGTTAATCTTCCATGTAGATTCTAAGGGGAATTTTCTCTTCCCATCTGTCTTCCCTTTTCACCAGAAAAATTCCTTTTTAATTTCACCATCTCATCGTGGACTCCTGCTGGGGAAGCAAGGGTGGTACAAAAGTTAACGTGAGAGTGCTAACTGGGTTAATCTTCCATGTAGATTGAGCCTTTGTTATCCCCAAGATGAGATTTTCTTCAGCTCTTTTGGGGGTTCAATCTTGATCTCTTAGAGGTTTAAAGTCTATGGGTTCCCCCATATTGAAAGAATCTCCAGTTAACTTTAGCCAAGAACTCTGGGACATGAGGAATTTTGTTTAACCTGAAAGTAGGTGTGTTCTATCTGAATACTTTTATTAGTTTTACTATCTGAAGCCCTTAAAATTATGTCTAAAATCTTCTTGAATCTTTTTACTATTGTAACAGTGCCCCTCCCAAAAAGAGTGTTTTCAACAAAATAAGATTGATTCATCACTCTAACTCCCTTAGCTTCAGCCATGAGTATACAGAGATTGGGTGAAAGCAGGCAGCCCAGCTGTATTTGTCTCGAGGCTTAAAAGAAAGGGGAGGGTTTGGCCAGTAGGCTCTGATTTATCAAGGGGCCAATCCATGAACCACCAATGTTTGATGCATGCCTTGATCCATTGTATAAAGTTTTCCAATAAGCCAAATTTTTTAAGCACTGTTGCAAGAAATTCATCACAAATCCTATCAAAGGTGTTTGCTATGTCTAGATTTATCACTTCTTTTCACTGAGCTGTTGCTATGCTCTTTCCCCTGAACCATTGTAATAATTTCTTAAGTCTAGATGTTATAATCTTTGTAATAATCTTATTTGAGACATTACAGGTGAGATAGGATTGGATCTCGAAAAACTATCAGAATACCCGTCATGGACCTGCATTTTGCCTGAATATATTTTTTCTTCGAACTTAGGAATTTTCCCAACTTTGCTTCGGCACTTGAGGCCATGCAACATTGCTTTACCTCAGCCGCAAGGGCTTGTCCAGCTTGTGCCTACTACAACCAAGCTATGTCTTTTCCCGTAAGGTCTGTCCATAACTTCGTCTTAGACTACAAACCATCAAATGCAACTAAGTCTTACTCAACAAAGTTCATTCAACACTCCGACATGCTTCCAACCACAGCCATTAAAACAACCCAGCAATACTTAACAATATTCAACACTTAGCCAATTCCTCACTTAAGTAATGTCAATAGTGAACCAAGATAAAGCATCTCATGAAATATAAAAAAGCCAATTCCTCACTTAGCTAATGTCAATAGTGAACCAAGATAAAGCATCTCATGAAATATAAAAACATTCATCCCAATAAACAAGTTTCCATGCACATGTACAGGTGGCACCCAAAGAAGTCACTGTAAACTCTATTCATGAGAAGAATGTTCACAATATAGAACAAGGGAGTGCAGCCACCTGCTTGCCAATCTTTTACAAAAAGTATATTGAATCTAAGGCAAATTAGCCTTATGCTAATGCCTGCCAGTCCTATACAAACCAACCCTTGATGCTACCGTAGGCTTGGGTTTTGAAGGTCCTATTTACCTCTTCATTTTTCAGTGAGCGAGTCCAAATTCACCCTACTATGCTAAACCCCTAACTTAGCACAAGCTTGGAGTTCACTCTGAACTTGTGTGAATCCCTTCACAAAGATGAATGCATGATTGAAAGAATGATACCTTAGCCACTATGAGGCATCCACTATATATATGAGACTTGCCAAACTCTTGCAAGCCCCTCCAAGAATCTCTTTTACAAAATGTATATTGAATTTAAGGCAAATTAGCCTTCTGCTACTCTATACAAACCAACCCTTGATGCTACCGTAGGCTTGGGTTTTGAAGGTCCTATTTACCTCTTCATTTTTCAGTGAGTGAGTCCAAATTCACCCTACTATGCTAAACCCCTAACTTAGCACAAGCTTGGAGTTCACTCTGAACTTGTGTGAATCCCTTCACAAAGATGAATGCATGATTGAAAGAATGATACCTTAGCCACTATGAGGCATCCACTATATATATGAGACTTGCCAAACTCTTGCAAGCCCTTCCAAGTCGCCTGCTTGCCATTCTTTTACAAAAAGTATATTGAATCTAAGGCAAATTAGCCTTTGCCAATGCTCAACAGTCCTATACAAACCAACCCTTGAAGCTACTGTAGGCTTGGGTTTTGAACGTTCCTATTGACCTCTTTGTTTTTCACTTAGCTAGTCCAAATCTGCCTTACTATGCTAGTAGCTATACCCATAACATAGCACAAACTTAGAGTTCACTTTGAACTTGTGTGAATCCTTTCATAAAGACGAATGAATGATTGAATGAATGATGCCTTAGCCACTTTGAGGCATCCACTATATATATATATATATATGAGATTTTCCAGACTCTTGCAAGCCCCTCAAGTCTAAGTGGACCCAAGTGTATGCATGCAAGTCAACTCTGCCCACATGACTTGTTTGTTGATGTCCACATCTAATGATCTTGTGCCCATTGTGCCATGTGATTGTGATCGCAAGTCCATTCAGTGCCGAAGTGCCCACAAATGTGCCTCTCATGTTTGTGTTTGTCACAAGTGTGCTCAATAGGTGTGCCCATCACATCCATGTTCGTAAGTATGCTCAGCAGGTGCACCCATCTCATCTACATCCATCAAAAGTATGTGCTTGTTGCATCCACGCCCATCGTCTGCGTCTGTTGTAACTTGTAAGTGCATATAGCACGCTGTGCTTGCACCTAGGAAGTGCTTTTGGCAAGGTGCCTCCAACTATGCTCAATTGCACCCAGGAAGTACTTTTGGCAAGGTGCCTATAGCAAGCTGTGCCCAATTACACCTAGGAAGTGTTTTTGGCAAGGTGCCTCCAAGTGCGTCTAGTTGTCTTGTGCCCAAGTGCATCCAATTGTCTTGTGCCCAAGTGTGTCCAAAAATGTGTGCCCAACAAGTGCACACAACTAACCTTTGTCCTTCCAACATATGTTGAAGTGCTTCTAGTCGACATGCATCTAACCAAGTGTGCCCACTGAGTCTAGCCAACCATTTTGCACCTAATCGAGCCTGTCCAAATCACCTATAAGCCAATAAATTCTCTTTGCCACTTTGTCCGTCATGTATAGTGCATGCCTATGGACAAGGTTGCCCACGACAACCTTATATGTCTTGTCAAGTTCCCTCCAAGCTTTTCTTGGTCTATGCAACTAATGCAAGTTGTTATTGTCTACAATTGGCCTTGCCTTCGAGCAAGCATGCCTAGCATGTAAGGCACCCAAAAATCGATTAATCTAGACATCAACCTTGTTGTAGCAGAGAATGTTTGGGCCAAATCCATGCAAACTTGGTCTTATCAGAGTCTATTTTTCATGCTGGTGAGATAGCAAGGAATTTGCTCCGTGAATGACCAGGATTAAACCGTGCAACTCTCTGTGGTCAATTTCATCAATTCACGTATCACAACATAATCGGGGGGTAATAAGGAAGGACCCCTTTCGAACACCTTGGATGCACTGTCTAATTCCCAACTTGCATCCTAACCTTTTGTGGAAATAAACTTGATCTTGAGGTAATTGGAGTACCACAGAGTGGTCCCTTGCGAATTGTATAGATTCAACCGTGCATGTTCCATTGTTTATTCCTAGCCATTTGCACACAATGATACGATCGGGCGGTACCACAAGAGGGTTGCTTGTGAATGGGCACGATGAGACCTCAATGCATGTGCAACTCAATCTCAGTAGTTCATGCAAAGGGTTATTGGATTGGGCTTGACGTAAGTATTGCCCTTGTGAACGACCAAGATTTAATCTTGAAATTAGGCTGACTAATCTTAGCCATTCATGCATAGGTCCAAGCCATAGGTCAAGACATCATCTTAGCTTGTTGAGGGATATTCAGGATTCCTTGGGGATCTCATTGCTCATTTGCTCATTTGCAGAGCCATTTGCAGAGCCATGTTCCTATCTGTTTTCCGTGTTCAGCTTTCTTATTTTCCACACCTTTTCTCTCTATGTTATATTGTTATCTTGTAGACCAGGTTGTTATATTTTCAATGCTAACAAAGGCCATTTTGGGGTATATTACAGAGAGATTTTAAATTTTTTGACTCTTTCTTGTTACCTTTTGCTGGTTCCAATTTTGTATGAAGTATTTATGCAATATATTGAGTACAGAGAAAGTATTTCAAGTTTGACTATTTCTTGTACCTTTTATATATATTAGTGTCGTTCTTTGGATTACATGCATGAGCGTTTATGTTGTTGGATTCATTGTTTATGTCCAACCCATACACTTTGCTTGTTTGATTCATTTGTTTAATGGCCAACAAACCCATTTACATTTTAGGGACACTTAAGACTTCCATAAACTCCTAGGGTGTCTACGATATTTCTTCATTTTTGGAAACAATGACTTCCTTACTCACTTCTATACCAAAGATTATTTGTTCCTCTTAATTTCTTCTGCACTACAGTTTGAGACTCTGGTGCCCAATGGAAAGGCCTTTGGCCTGAGGATTTGATACTAGTGATTTAGTCTCGTCTGCTATGTTCCCAACCCATACACTTTGCTTGTTTGATTCATTTGTTGAATGGCCAACAAACCCAGTTAGATGTTAGGGACACTTAAGACTTCCATAAACTTCTAGGGTGTCTACGATATTTCTTTATTTTTGGAAACAATGACTTCCTTACTCAATGTTATACCAAAGATTACTTGTGTCTCTTAATTTCTTCTGCACTTCAGTTTGAGACTCCGGTGCCCAATGGAAAGGCCTTAGGCCTGAGGATTTGATACTGGCGATTTAGTCTCGTCTGCTATGTTCTTCCTTCAATCATTTTACATGTTCTTATCACTCAAACCTGTCTTTCTATTTGTTTAAGTTTATGTTGTTGCTATCGTGACATTGGGCAATCAACTCTTCAAAATTATTGAGGGTTAACCCCCTTCGACCCAAGTGGCAGCTTGAGGTATAAAGCAGGTATTCAAATGCCTTGGCCTAGTTCTTAAGCAGCCTAGAACATTTCAAGGATCAACAAACCTCAGGTCATGTTTGTTTGTGCTGGCCAATGATCACAACAGGGATTGTATTTCGAAGGTTTTTGAAGCCTCTCAAGGCTAGGGACTTACATCCTCCCCCACTAAGAGTCGTTGTTGTCCTCGAGAACATTCACAAGAACCTGTTGCCCTTTGAAGTCTGCTGCCCAGTCTCATGCATTCATCCGTGGTTGGCTTCTCTAACCACTCTACACTATCATTGCAAGAATACTTGTGCAACTGCTCACTATCCAATGCTTCCTTTGAATGAAGCAACTTTTCTTAAATCTATCCACAATGTCTCTTGGATACCATTGTTGCGATTGTTTCCTTTTGCTACAAATGCAACCCACTGTTGTGATTGTTGGCTTTTGCCACAGATGCGACTCAATGTTTCTAGAACTACCTTAGGCGGTTGTGACAACCCAACCTCTACTAAGAAGGTTGTGCAATTGGCCAAGTGTTGCACATTTCTGACTTATTACGGCTTGTGTATTTAGTCGTTTTTGCCATGCATATGCACATTTGGCTCCACATGCCTTGAACTAATTGGGTAGCTAATCCAATCATCGCATCCATCTCATGAGAATGCACCTCCGTATGCATTCGTTTTTGCCATGCATATGCACATTTGGCTCCACATGCCTTGAACTAATTGGGTAGCTAATCCAATCATCGCATCCATCTCATGAGAATGCACCTCCGTATGCATTAAATAACCACTTTTGCAATTTAGACTCCTCTGCATAACTTTTTTGGACTAAGTAAAGGTCACCCCTCTGCCTCAAAACTGTCACAAAGGTACCACAATCACGTTTGCCATCTGTTGCCTCTTCTTGACTTGCTTTTGTGTTGATTTACTCAACCCCTTAATTGGTTGATGAGTCTCAAAGATGTCTTCTAGGGTCTGCAATCCTCTTAAGCCAACAAAGGTGTCACCCTCAACTTGCCAATTTTTCTGAAGTAGAAGACCACTTAACTCGTGTAAGGCTTTGCGAACGCGTTCTTCAACCATGTCATTGTATTACAAGTAAGAGTTTTGTTGGGTGAGTGCCTTCATGCATTACTTAGATCCAATACTTCTACTTTTCTTTCTTAAAAATGTGACATCCATCTGGCTTGCCTCATTTTGTGCACGATTCTGTGTGTGATGGACCATATCCTGGTGAATGCAACTACTGTTGGTGCAAGTCCACTTGGTGCCCAATTTCTTGCTTTCGATACATGAAAGTGCACAACTTGCTCAACAATAGGAAGATTTAATCCCTTTCTCAAGTCACCCTCTGCAATCCAACAATTCCAACTCCCTCAACGATCTTGGCGTCTTTTTTGGTACACTTAGGCTCCATTGCCAATTTTCATGGGGAGTAAGCCACCCCAAAGCAACTATCAAGGGGAAGTTGGCAAATAGCCACCACTTTCATTGCCGTGAAATGCCTCCAACAACCTATCCAAAGTTTGCTAAGTGCAATGAGCCAACCAAAGAATTCCATACCTTTGTTAACAAAAGCATGTTCATACCATTACTTCGATCACTTTTAATCTATTGGTTTATTTTGTCAATCATCCCCAAGGAAGGCTCTACCACATATTAAGTTCCAATACACAAAGGTGGGTAAGCATCATCCAAGTCAACTTGTTCTAGCACATCCTAAGTTCCCATACATAAAGGTGGGTAAGCATCCAAGACAACTAGTTCTGCTTTCCAAGCTGATCCATCTAGGTAGAATGCATACCTTTTCTTGGTTGACTTCTTTGTTAACTTCATCTATCTAGTTAAAACTACTGCCTTGCTCCTATACCAACCAACCCCTTGAAGCTATCGCTGGCCTCCATCCTGCATTTCTTATTCACCTCTTCGTTTTTCACCCAACCAATCCAAATTCGCCCTTTTGTTCAAAAAAAGCTCACTTTGAACTTGTATGAATCTCTTCACAAAGATGAATTTGTGATGCGTTAGCCACTTTGAGGCATCCACTATATATATGAGACTTTTCAAACTCTTGCAAGCCCCTCCAATTTTAAGTGGACCTAAGTGTCTCAATGCAATTCAATTGTGCTCACATGACTTGTTTGTCGGCACTTATCTCCAATGGTGTTATGCACACTCTGCCATGTGATCGCAATAGCAGCCCATTTGACGCTTGAGTGCCCACAAGTGTGCCCATCTTGTTCGTATTTGTTGCAAGTGCTCCCATTGCATTCGTGTTTGTCACAAGTGTGTTCGATGAGTGGACCCATTGCAGGTGTTCCTGTTGCATCCACGCTCCATCAAAAGTGCTTTTGGCAAGCTGTGACAAAGTGCACCCATGAAGTGCTTTCGACAAGGTGCCTCCAAGTGTGCCGAATTGGCTTGTGCTCAAGTGCATGAAGTCAACATCCATACTTCTAATGTGGGTCTAAGTGCTCCTAGCTGATGTGCATCCAAGTGTACCCACTTAGTCTACCCCGCTAATGTGCACCCAGCCAAGTTTGTCCAAGTCACCTAAAAGCCAATCAGTTCTTCTTTCCACTTTGTTTGGCATGCATAGTGCATGCCTAGGGATGAGGTTGCCTGCAACAACCTTCTCTGTCTTGTCAAGTTCCCTCTAAGCTTCTCTTGGTTTGTCCAACTAATGTGAGCTACTACTATCTGTGGTGCGCCTTGCCTTCGTGCAAGAGCACTCGGCATGTCTATGGTGTGCCTTGCTATCTAGCCATCAACCTCATGTCATGTTTGTTGGTGCAAGCCAACGACCACCAAGGTATCTTGCGATGGAGGTTCCCAAAGCATCTCAGGAATAGGTCCTTACAATGCCTCTCCATAAGGACTAAGCCTAGAAAGGAGGAATTAGTAATCCCCTTAAGTTTGCCTAGAACTCTTGTTTCCCTACTGCCTAGTCAGATTGATATTGCTATTAATTATTTGCCAAGGTTACTTGTAACAATGGGTTGAGAATGCATTTGACCCCATAACTCTTCTTGGGATTTGTTTCAATCAGTTGCGCCCTTGGACAATATATCTTGAAGCTAAGGTACACCAAATGTGGAAAGGCATATGCGTTTCTAAAATTGGTATGCTGTGCTAATGTGTGACCCCAATATTTTGGAAATGCAGAAACATGGATTTAATGCAAAACTAGGTTTTTATTTTATTTTTTATTTTTTCTAGATAGCACAGTATCATGCAATTTTGATTAAATGGTCAAGTAATTTATTGTGTTTGGAGTCTCCCTATCAAGGGATACACCTTCGTTTCAAGTCCTGGCACACTCTGTTCTGAAGAATGGGTTAGTTTAGAATCCACTCTTGAATACTGTAATCTTGAAAATTGTTAGCTTGCAGAATTTTTAATGGGACATGATTCTACCCTACTTGTATGAAGTGCAATGATGTTGGAACCACTTTCAAACACCATGAAACTATTAATGATAATGTTAAAATAATTAAGTAAAAGGGTAGAAAGGGAAAGATGAAGGAAAATATCAATTTCTACTTCAAGAATTTTGTATTATCATTCGGTCTTCCAAGCTCTGATCTCCTATTTGATTTCTTGTATGCCGAACTCCTTTATATATTTTTATCATTAGGCATATGTGCTTGCGATGGGTCCCACATATTTTAATGGCTTTTGTGGGCCTGAAACATGGCCTGATTGGGTTCAAATGCAGGCTGTATTTTCTGAAACACATCAGAATCATTGTCCATGTTTCAGGAATGTGTTTGCAAATCCCAAAACACCCCTGAAATGTTTTTGGATGTTTCGAAATGTGTTTCTGGCCCAGAAACACAGGGGAAGGGGTTGGTCGTTTCCACATAGCTTTGAAGTGATTGTGTGCGGCTATCTTAATGTCTTCAAATTATGTTATTCTGATTCCATTGGGGAGAGAAATTTCCGATATTGCACTAATGCAGAGAGAATCCTGGATAGAATTGTTGAGCTATATGATATGGTGGCTTCAAATTTGGTATGTGATTGATTATAACAGAACCTAAGTCATTGCGTTCGCTGTTTTTTAAACTTCAAAATCGAAAATCGGCGAACTTCATGAGCTGGCGAATTTATTCGTTGTAGTTTGGAAAAAAAAAATGTGTTTTGTATTGGAAGCCCTAAAACCCATATTTGTATTTTCTGTTCGACTTTGAACTTCATCAAAAGAACCTGCCGTCGCGATTTCACTCGCCACCATGCCTCTTTTCTAAGTTTGGACTCTGCGTTACCCCCTGACTGGAACTATAAGTCTGTAGCAATGATTGCTGCGAAATTTCCTGCCATTGCGATTCGCTCGCCCCCATACCACCACTCTGAATCTTTACTTTACCTTTGCCCGATGCCCTCAAGGCTAGACAAGAAGCTATAAGTTATAACTGAAATCTGTTGGAGATATTGATGATCGCGACGTTGGGTTTTCTCTCCAGTATTCGAACTTGAAGGATGATATGACCTTTTAATATTATGTTTCATGGACACGCTCTTTTTAACAAGATGAAATATGTTTGAAATACATGTTTTCTAAATATACGTTTAATCATTAAATGATGGTATATATCTATTTAAAATATATGTTTTATAATTAGTCATTATGAAATATTTTTGAAATATATATTTAATTTTTTATCATGTATTTAATTAGAGTATATTGAATTTTGTTTAAAAATTTCATGTATATTTTTATTTTCAAATTTTATAGTCTCTCGAATTTAATGCCGAATTTATCGTCAAAATTTTTATTGCCGAATTTTTGATGAACATCAAGGTTGTCAAACACGAATTCGAATTGTATTGGGCATGCAACTAAGCTGTAAAATCCATCAAGACAAAGAAATCAGGCTGGCTGATGGCTCCCAAGGCAAGGAGAGTATTCTACTGCTAGGCACAGAACGTGGCTCAGTTTGGACCAGATTCTTGAAAGGTTGGAGACTGTTGAACTACTTGAGCTGCTTTGAGTAGGGGAGAGTAGATGGTTATTGTTCTTACTCAATGGTTTAGGGGTTTAGGTTCAATGTTTAGTTGTTTCTTAATGATGGTTTTAGGTCGCTCAATGGTTATGAGTGGGGGAGGGTGGAAGCTTTCGGTGGTTTTGTCTTGATGCCAAGTGGTAGGTTAGTATCAGCGAATCAGTCTATTTGGGTGGGTGAGGATGTTTGCCCAGCTGTTAGTAACTTAGTACCCCATTGCTTGGTGTTTGAGGGAGTGATTTTTCTCACTTATAATTTATATATGAACATTGAAACCCTCCTCATAGGTCTGGACGTGTGATACCGAAGACGTCCATACAGGGCAGCTTGTCCCGTGTCCGCGTGTCCGACATGGACACGCCGACAGAGTGTGTTGGACACGTCTCTCCAGTGTGTCTTGATTTTGGACACATGTGTTTTGCACTTGTCAGGACGTGTCCTGAAAACAAGACACCTTTTTTACAGAAGGGATGCCCAGGACCACTTTAAAACCGAATTTTGACTTATTTTTTTGTCATTTGCAATTGTGGAGAGAGCTCTAAGAAGTGTTTTTTTGTGCAGGTGAAGAAGATTTGAAGGCTTTGTAAATGTGTAATACTAATTACTAATGTTAAATGTGCATTGATTTTGATTTCTATTGAGTATTTTTAAAAATTAGGATCTATATGTTTATATTTTTAATATATATATATATATAAGTTGCAGGAAACTTCGTTGGGAAGGGCGTACCAGTATCGGAAACTTGTTAGATTTTTATCATTTAATCAATATGATCTAGGATCTTATCTGAGAGAATAACATGCACAGCAATAATCACAAGAGACAAGAGACACAGAGTTTTCCTCGGGGAAACCATAAAAGAGAAAACCCTGCAACTTCTGCAGAGATAGAATGAACACCAATAGCAAAAGTAAAACCTGAAAACACAAAGATGATCTCTGACAACTGTTCTCTCTCTCACTTGTGCGAGCTCCTCTTCTCTCACTCATGCACTACAGTTGAGTGAGTGTGTGTTTCAAATAGAGAGTCTCACTCTCTATTTATACTAGTTTTCTACTTGACAATTAATCATAAGGGCCGACTTCTCTAGGAGAGTCTAATAACTCTAGTACCCCTCAACTGTGGGGACTATTGTCCCGACTTACAATGGAGGGTTAACCTCAATGACTTTACATGGCTTTATTATATTAATGATTCTCTTAATAGGAACATCGGGGTACAATAAAATACAATATAAGATATATAAGTGAATACATTTCGAAGTTACAAATACATCAACACTCCCTCTTAACTAGGAAGGTATTCTCTTGACACAGTTCATCAGCACAAGTCTTCATCATTGGATCATCATCAAAGCTGGACCATCATCAAAGTTGGATCATCATCAAAGCTGGATCATCATGATCATCACTGCTCCTGCTATCTCGAGCAAATGGCACTATCTCTCAATTCTACTCGTCATAGGAAGTTCTAGAGAGCCAACCCTTTTTCATGCTGGTTGTAGGGGATTGTACGCGATCGTACGCGATCTTTCCTACAAGTCAAATGTACCAGTTGTATGGTTAGAAACATTTCATAAGGCATATTCATAATGGAAAATTCTTATGCATAAAGATATAATCATGCAACTATTTTAGCCAATACAACATTCATCCATATCTCTCAAAAACTTTCTAGATGCCTTCCATCTCTACCAAGACATCATTGAGATTGTGCACTAATCCAATATGTCAACAAAGAGGTTTTATTCTAGATAAAGTAGCAATGGAGAGTTGTATAGCACCATGGGCTACTTACCCATCACATGCATATTAGTAGTATACTGTCATTAATGCAAATATTCTATCATGCATAACACATCAACTGAATATAAACAAATGCATAACAAAATAATATCATGAAATGACAATTGAATACTTATCTTTATTCGTTTCGTGGGTAGACTCCTTCTTGAGCCTTTAGCTTCATTATCTTCTTCATTCATAGCAACATCATTTCTTATCCAAATGCTAAGATGGATAAGAGGTTCTTTTCAAGAGTTGAGTTCTTCATATTCCTCATCGCTTGAGGGATCTTCTTTGAATCGTGAGCGCTTGGTCTTCAGTTGCTTCCATATTCTCTTCTCTTATTATGAGTCGAGCTTCTTCTTGTGTGCACTCTTTCCAGAGTCTGCTGAAGGTAATCACTTCCTTTTGGTACACATTCCTCGAATGAATGAATCCCATGATCTTGGGAGGCCATTCAAGGTGGTTATAACAATATCTTGTTCTTCTTCGATTGCTTCATCATAGCATTGAACACTTCCTTTTGGTGTCTTCAGAGATGACACATGAGGGATGAAATGATTTTAAATAGAATCTGCAATGATTCTCTTGGCTCTAGCCTTAGCCTCATCTCCCTCTGGCTCTTAGAACTTTCTTACTGAAATACTGATCTAAGTCAATTTCTTCAAGGATCACAGAGTTTTGATTTGAGGTGTCCTTCCTGGTTCTGGATTTGGATGATCTAGGGTTTGTCAGAGAAATCCTAATTTTCAAAACTTGGAATATTTCAGATCTGATTCGATAGAAATATGTGTCTCCTCAAGGCGAGCTGAGCAACATACTCATTTTCCCAAAATTGTGATCATAATTGCAAAATATCTGATGCCCTAGTTTTCCTCAATTTCTTCTGCAGAAATGCCTGATATTGTTTCTGCAGTATCTCTGAAAGCACTGCTCCTCTCTGTTTGAAACGTCGCATTGAGGTAGCATCGTCTGTCTGATTTCCAACACCGTAGGTTTGAGCAGAATTGGTTTCACCAATTGGGACTTATGAGAGTTTACCCAAGGTGACATATTTCATGACTGTTCAACATAGCAAAGTTGTACAGACTTCCACGTGTCACTGTTTCACCTTCGGGTTCTGAAACTTTTACCGCAGAAAGTACAGTCCGTGCCCTATATGGAACATTTTGCGAAATTTCATTTGGACCTTTGTAGCCTGAGAGATAACAATTTTCCCTAGGTGTCCTGGTTAGGGATGAATCTTGGGAGAGGCTGGAACCTTGTTTTGGAGGAATCATATCTCCCAGAATATAGCGAATATAAGGCTGCAACTTTTACACATGCTACATTAGGAATTTATCTTCAGCCTGTAAACATTTCGGCTCCTGAGCCTTCTCCAATATTGAGATATAGCGAATGCACCAAAATGACTAGTTTTAGTCTTTTAGGGTTTTTTGGTCCGAGGTCAAATTAGGGTTTGACTTTCCCGGAGTTTTACCCAACCAAATTTTTTAATCTTGGTCTCTAAATTTTGATTTTGAGGAGGAGAGAAATCCTATGCTTGGGTTCACTCAAACATTCCTCTTCTTTGAAAAGCCCTAATTTCCCCCAGCAGTGACAGGTCAAAAACTGAAAATGCTCGGAATCAAATTCTGCTTCGACAAAAAGATGCGCCCTTCAATGGAGAATTAGCCTAGCCTTCTTTTGTTGATGATCTGTGGAGAGAGACCCAAAATGTAAGAAGCCCTAGCTTCTGCAGCTACATAGTGTCATCTTCTCAGGTTAGCTTTGATACCATGTTAGATTTTTATCATTTAATCAATATGATCTAGGATCTTATTTGAGAGAATAACATGCACAACAATAATCACAAGAGACAAGAGACACAAAGAGTTTTCCTCGGGGAAACCATAAAGGAGAAAACCCCGCAACTTCCTCAGAGATAGAATGAGCACCAATAGCAAAAGTAAAACCCGAAAACACAAAGATGATCTTCGACCGCTGTTCTCTCTCTCACTTGTGTGAGCTCCTCTTCTCTCACTCATGCGCTACAGTGGAGTGAGTGTGTGTTTCAAATAGAGAGTCTCACTCTCTATTTATTCAAGTTTTCTACTTGACAATTAATCATAAGGGCCGACTTCTCTAGGAGAGTCTAATAACTCTAGTACCCCTCAACTGTGGGGACTATTGTCCCGACTTACAATGGAGGGTTAACCTCAATGACTTTACATGGCTTTATTATATTAATGATTCTCTTAATAGGAACATCGGGGTACAATAAAATACAATATAAGATATATAAGTGAATACATTTCGAAGTTACAAATACATCAACAAAACTCCTCGAAACGTCGCTAACTGTATGGTACATCGTTTCCAAAGAAACGCCATACGGTACGATCGATGGAGTTTCAGGTACTATTCGTGCTGTACGACACGTTTCCAATTTTTTTTCCAGTCGTGGGGTTCAAAAAACAGTCGTTTTTCTTAAAATTAGTTTTTAATTTACCTAATTAACACCTAGAATCATCTAAAACCCTATTCTAAAATATTTATAAGCACATGTTTGTCATAAACTATTCACAATGTTTTGAGAAGAGTGTCCTTTGAAAGTGACTGAGCAGTGAGATTCCATCAATTTTTTTTGTCTTTTTCTTGCATTTGTACAGAAGGGGCAGCCGTTGACAAGTTATAAGCAAAGTCCAAATTTTGTTATTAAAATATTGACCAACGTTTTGATCAAAGCGTCCTTTGATCAACGTTTTGATTAAAATATTGATCAACGTTTTGTTTTTTTTGTTTGTGTAGCATCTTTTTCTTGTAAAGGCTAAGTTTGTGCAGCACATAAAGCCTCAATATAAACTTATAAAGGCTAATTTTGGATGTAAAGCCTCATCTATAGCTAATTTTGGATGTAAAGCCTCATCTGATAAAGGCCCAGTTAATAAAAGATGTGCTTTTCTTCTCAATTATTGTTTATTTGTCTCATTCTTATATTTTTACAAAACAATGAGGTATTTTAAAATAATATATATATATATGATGTTTCCCTCGGCGTACCCATTTTGGGGGGGTCACGTTTCTAGGCGTCCCCGTTTTGGAAACTTTTCCAACGTGTCCTGATTTCAGGGGTCATCGTGTCCGTGTTGGACACTCGAATCCCTGTGTCCTTCGTGTCCCGTGTCCTCGTGTCAGGTGACTTAGGTTTGGACCTTATATGCCATTTTGTTTTACGTGTCCTGATTTCGGGGGTCACCGTGTTCGTGTCGGACAATTGAATCGTCGTGTCCTTCGTGTCCCGTGTCCTCGTTTTAGGTGACTTAGGTCTGGACCTTATACGACATTTTATCCCCCCCTCTTGGGGTAAGCCACTAGATTGAAGGAGGCTTGGCAACAATATTACTTGTGGGCTGTCGTTCAGGGTTATCACTGAATTTTGTCTGGAATGTGCTTGGTGGTGAAAAACTGTGTTTCAACTTTCTATGCCAAAACTTAAGCTGGAGGCTCTTGGACTCTAGCCTCCAGAATTCCTCTTCCTGTATTATATGCTTTTAGGAAATTGGCATTATTTTTGCTGTATTTCAGAGAAACCTTTGAGTACCTCTTCCTATATGGCTATGCACCTCAAGTTTATGCTCCCATGCTTTACTTCCTCTTATTTTTTTACAAAACAATGAGGTATTTTAAAATAATATATATATATGATGTTTCCCTCGGCGTACCCATTTTGGGGGGGTCACGTTTCTAGGCGTCCTTGTTTTGGAAACTCGGAAGCTTTTCCAACGTGTCTTGATTTCGGGGGTCACCGTGTCCGTGTCGGACACTCGAATCCCCGTGTCCTTCGTGTCCCGTGTCCTTGTGTCAGGTGACTTAGGTTTGGACCTTATATACCATTTTGTCCTACGTGTCCTGATTCCAAGGGTCACCATGTCTGTGTCGGACAATCAAATCCCCGTGTCCCGTGTCCTCGTTTCAGGTGACTTAGGTCTGGACCTTATACGACATTTTATCCCCGCCTCTTGGGGTAAGCCACTAGATTGAAGGAGGCTTGGCAACAATATTACTTGTGGGCTGTCGTTCAGGGTTATCACTGAATTTTGTCTGGAATGTGCTTGGTGGTGAAAAACTGTGTTTCAACTTTCTATGCCAAAATTTCAGCTGGAGGCTCCTGGACTCTGGCCTCCAGAATTCCTCTTCCTGCATTATATGCTTTTAGGAAATTGGCATTATTTTTGCTGTATTTCAGAGAAACCTTTGAGTACCTCTTCCTATATGACTATGCACCTTAAGTTTATGCTCCCATGCTTTACTTCCTTGGATGGGGCTGCAGCATGAGATTTGATCCAGCTTTTGCTATCTGATTTCAATCATTAATTTTGTGCTCCCTGATTTAAGATGCAGATTCCTCAATAGGGATTGACCAGGAGTTTCTAACAAGTTTCTTGAAGCTCTCCTGCACTGATGGGTTGTGCCCAAAAAGAATCGGCCCTAATATTCTTGATCAAACAATCTTGAGGGAGATTGGAGTGAACTAGAAACGATTTCAGTGGTCAAGGTGATTCCAGCCTCCAAAATTGAACCCCTCACCAGAAACTGGTCCAAGTGTTCCCCAGTAAATCGTGACCTTCACCTCTTGTTTGAGCAGGTATATATGCCTCTCCTTGGCTTGACACCTGCAAGATTTAATTTGGCAATTAGACCTTTTACATTTTGATGGCACGGGTCTCTAAAGTAAGCTGTTTATCATTTTTTTGGCGTCTGGGATTAAGTTGAAGTTGTTGGCTGAAATCCTATTTTCAGGTTGTAAATCCTTTGCCGAAGACTTGGATTTTCAACACTGTATTTTCTCATCCCAGCTGTTAGGTGCATAGTTGTTAGACAACTCCACTTTCTGAAGACAATTGTCATCCAGTGGGTGTCCATCGGAACTCCATTTAGTAGGAGGGAGGATAACTGCAGTTTTTTTGATTTAATGAGCTTCCTTAAACTGGCTTACTTTATCCAACTTTCTAATACTCTACAATTCTAAGAGAGGAATTTCGTGGGCTACCTGGATTTGGATTTAGGGCCCGTCTTATAAGCCATGACGAGGGTGGAGTCGTGGATTGAGGCCCTGTGGTCTTGTTCTTTGCTGCTTTCTCCTGTCACAGCTCCTGACGTTTTCTTCTAAGGTTTATGATCCTTTATTTTTGGGCTCAGTAAATGGGCAGAGTTCATTGTTGGGCTCAATAGATGGTCGGGGTTCCTGGTTCTGGAGGTGATACCAAGAAGATTTGGGACCGGGCAGGGCCACTGGCTCCATAACTGCATCTTGTGATGGGGGAGTCTCTGATATGGTTATGGCGTCCAAGAGGTCATTTGTTGATGGCTGGTCTGGTTTAGTGGAAGGTACCAAAGACCAGGTTTGAGTCCAAAGAGCCTTGCTTACCTACTCATTAAGCACTGATGAATGAATTCTCCCTTCTTCTAGAATCTGTCCTCGTTTCAATGCTGTATCCTGTGGGGCATTAATCTCCAGGGAATCTTGAATACATGGCATCCACGAGGCCAATTGCTGATGACTAGTCTGGTTCAGTGGGAGGCACCGAAGACAAGGTTTGACTGCCCAGAACCTTGCTTACCTACTCACTAAGTGCTTATGAAGGGATTACTCCTTCCTGGATCTCTCGCCATTTCAATGTGACCTGTAGGGGACTAGTCTTCAGGGAACCTTCAATATTTGGCATCCTTCATTATTTGGCATACCAAATTTGTTTGATTTTTTTGGCGATCTGAGGTTCTGGGGTTTTTCTGTGGATCTTACTGGTTCTATGATTAGTTTAGTGGGTGCATGGAGTAGTTTGTCTAAGGCAGTGAAGCCCTTCCCATAGAGATTAACAAATCTGACCTTAAGGTGAGGGATCCATTGTTTTTGAAGCCATCCTTGTATTGTTGCTGGATTTGGATAGGCTCTTGTAAATTTCCCCTTCAATGCCTTTTCCACAAATAGAAGGGTTATTTTCTTGCGAATGACCAAGGGGACCGATAAAGTCAGAATCTGAATCCAAATGCTCAACATCTTCAAGCCAGATCTAGTTGGGAACTCATTCACTTTGTGAACAGCTGCAATTGTGACCATGATTCATTTGAAAGTGTTCGTTACAAAAGAAAAATTATCACCTTGATCTGCGGATGAGCCTGGAGGAAGGGGAAGCATTTCCCCTGCCCTCCAAGACAAGCCACTTTCTGAGAACAGGAAGAAACCTGAGCCACCTTCCTTTGCTGAAAACCTAGCAGC
>LPNX011100034.1:843354-1021933 GCA_001517045.1 Pseudotsuga menziesii
GTATAACTAGCGATTTTTAGGGTTCACTAAGCAAGAAATTTTGACCAATAACCTCAATCCCTTTTGTGTAAGCTATATAATTTCTTGTGAGACATTGGGGGCACGAAATATTTCTAAGAAGCAAAAAGGCACTCCCCAGCCATCCTGACCATCAATCAGTTAAACCGCAAGAGCATTCTTACCATCAATGTTTAATTGCTCTCCTCCCCAAACAAGAATCAAGAGACAACATAGTGGTCCATGATGACTGTATTAGTAATGACCGCAATCATGGCAGTACCCACCCATCCCGACATTCAATCAATTAATCTGCAAGAGCATTGTTATCGCCAATGTTTTATTGCTCCTCCCGATCAAGAATCAAGACACCAAATAGTGGTCCATGATCACTGTATTTGTAAATGATCAGATTCATTTTTTATTTTAAAGCAAAGAAATTGCGGCTTGGATTTAATATAAATGGAAATTAGCAAGCAATCTATGGTGGTTTACCGTGCATCTATGTAGAGTTTAACCTTATCAGTACACCATGAAATGATGGTTTTCGGAGGTTTCTTTTAATGAGTATCGTGAGGACTCAGCTTGCAAGACACCTCAAATATCAGCTCATACCATTTCTTCTGTTCAACAAGTGATAGAAATGTGCATCTCTGATATTAAATTAGGCTCGGGACAATAAAACTTATGTTTTAATGGCAAATCTATCTTTGTCCTATTTGGATTATGTTAAAAGTTATTCTCAAGATCTGCTTTAAATCTTATTTACTTTGTGATAGGTTTTCCTGTATGTCTTGAGTTATTTGTTTCAGATCATGGAAGGTCATCTTGGCGGGTTAGTCATCAGTGGAAATGTACGTGACAATATAATTTGCAAAACACGATAAATTGTAAATGTAATTTGTTTACAGAATAAACAAGTGTTTCTGATATGACCCTAAAACATGTAGCATAAAACATGTATGAGCTTTTTAACAGAACGCTTCACATGCAAACTATCAAACACATGGCATCATAGCAAAAACACATTTTTGATACATAAATCTTGAACAAGAGTTGAATTTGAACAGTTCAGTGTTAGGTGACAGTGGAGATAAAATGTCACCAAATGGCAATAAAATACAAACTTCTCTATGTTCACATCAGAGGATTATAAACCAGCATAGATCCATCTTAATAGGGATCTACCAAGCACCGAGAGGGATCAAATATCGCAAGTTATAAACCTGTTTTAAGAGGGATCAAATATCGCAAGTTGTTAACCTGTTTTAGAGTGGAAGTATTGAGGAAATGTGTAATCCCATGTTTATGGTTTTAGTTTATTATCATTGCAATTCTAAATAACTTAAATTTAATTTAAGTCAACATATTATTTTTAATATTTTTATTATTTTTTATAAATGAAATGTGTCAACTCTAGGATGAGCACAGAAGGAGTTACACATCTCTCTCATACTGGGCTGTAGAATGCACCTCTTCTGTGCAAAAATATATAAGATTTGAAATTCATATACACTCGCTGTTTCAGGCTATTGTCAATGGTGAATAAATTACAACAAATTATTCAACTAAATATCGCAAGTTGTAAACCTGTTTTAGAGTGGAAGTATTGAGGAAATGTGTAATCCAATGTTTATGGTTTTAGTTTATTATCATTGCAATTCTAAATAATTTAAATTCAATTTAAGTCCACCACCACCGTGGAGGGCCTAAGTTCCTTTGCATATATAAAGTCTTGTAACATTCTTTTGGAATATTTAAGCCTATAAAACTCCTTCCAAATCAATGCATACCTTCATCCACATATTATTTTTAATATTTATGATTATTTTTTATAAATGAAATGTGTCAACTCTAAGATGAGTACGAGTTACACACGTCTCTCTCATACTGGACTGTAGAATGCACCTCTTCTGTGCAAAAATATATAAGATTTGAAATTCATATACACGCCGTTTCATGCTGTTGTCAATGGTGAATAAATTACAACAAATTATTCAACTAATTTTGCCGAATTTTGGAATTTACCAAACAATGTGTTTGGTGGCATCTTTCTATCTTTTGATGGTATGGGATGGCATTAAACATTTAATGTGCTCCTGGCTCATTATTTCCAGCTGGTTTCTTTTTGTAACATGTGTGCACATAGAAATGTAAAAAGCATTTGTTGTCTGCTTACAAGGCAGGCTTTTGGGTTGAGCTAAACATACAGAAGTTGAGCTAGTAGGGAATCACAGTTTTGAGCTATAATGGATTCATGTTAGCCAGTGGGCATGTGTTTGCTTCTTAATTACATTTATCAAGTTACAGACTGTATTTTGTGTTACCAATTTGCAAAGTGTATTTTGTGTAGTTTTGTTATTGTATTACATTTTCACCTGCTTCATTTTGTTATGTACATAATTGTAAGATTGGGATTGATTGGGAATATGAAAATTATGGAATTATCTACCTAAAAATGGAAACAATGACGTTTGAATCAAGGGAGCACAAATCCAATCAATTTTTTCCCGATCAGGGGTCCGAGAAATACATGGGATATGTCAGTAACCTAGCACGAAAAAGCACTCTCCGAGGGCATATGATGTATAATTCCTTGGAAAAGATTTCGGCAGTAATGTCTCTCTACAATTATCCCGTCGAGATACGGAAAAACTCCATTCAATTTTGTGTAGTTTTGTTATTGTATTACATTTTCACCCGCTTCATTTTGTTATGTACATAATTATAAGATCGATATTGTTGTATTGATTACATTTTCACCCATTTTACTATGTACAAGTTCCAACAATGAGAAGAGTAATGAATGTAAATTTATTTACACCACATTTTGTTACGTACAAGTTATAATTATAAGATTGATATTGTTGTATTGATACATTTTCACCCATTTTATTATGTACAAGTTACAGCAATAAAAAGAGCAATGAATTTAAATTTTATATACGCCAATCCTATGCAGAATTGTGTAATGTATGAAATGTAGAAATCTGTAATGTCCCAAATGACACTAATGGGTCATTTTCTTTAGGTTGGAGAGGGCAAAATAAAGATTTAAAAAATTGGTAGTTTTTGTAAACCTTCTTTAATAAATGTTAATTTTGGTTTTTAATTAATAAATGTCGAATTTGGTTTTTAATTGAGACACCAACAATATTGCTATATCACAATGACAAATTCCAAAGTGGGAAATATTAACTTAACTTTATATCTAAAAGATAAATTCCAAAGTGGGAAATATCAACTTTATTTATATCACAATGATAGATTCCAAAAGGGAAATAACAGCTTTATTTATATTACAATGATGGATTTAGAAACAAGAAATAAATACTTTACTCGTACTAGTATATATATAGCACAAGTTTACAAACTATGTTTAGGAAAACCATTTGAAGAAAAAATAACAATTGTAAAAGGGAAAAAAAACTCGTGGCTTATTGGGTCTCCTTGATTGAATTGTGAAAGAAGACCTTTTGCATATAGTGGTATTTGTCTTGATTGAATTGTGAAAGAAGACCTTTTGCATATAGTGGTATTTGTTAGCACTCCATTGGCAGTAGCATGGGATTTTATGATCAAATAGTTGCAGAAGTTGTGAAAAATGACCTTTTAGCATAGAGTGACATTTGTTAGTCTTTCATTGGTATTAGCATGGGATTTTTTTGATCAAATGGTGCAAGTAGGATTTGTACAAGTAGGATATTTTTGATCAAATAGTTGCAAGTGGACAGCATAGCATAGACATCTATGCATTGAGTACATCTCATCCTCAAACCAATGAAGACTCTTTAAGATGTTTAAATGTAGAAAACTAATATGATAAAGCAAGTTAATTTTTGATTTTATCATAAAGAGTTAAAAACAAATTGTCTCCATGAATTAAAAACAGACTTTTATTTATCCAAGATGAATGGACAGAAATATACAAAACTGTAAAATCTGATTGCTGCTTAAGCCGTATGTCTTAACATTGATGTTGCCATTAACCATTTCAAACTTGGTATGGGTGATATAGTTGACTTTGGTTGGATAAAAGGATAAAATTGAGTATGGATGATACAATTGACTCATTTTAATAGAAGTGACGTATCCAACATTATCTAGCTGTTATTTATGACTTTATATTGTCTTTGCCATCAATTTGTTTAGAGGAAAAATCGGCTTTAAATTGTAACTATGAAGATATATTTAAAACAGAAGGTACACAAAGAACTCATTTACATTAGACTTTTAGGGGGTGGTTCTTTGTTATTCATTTTATGACTTTATATTGTCTTTGTTGTCAAATTCCTTAGAGAATTAAGCTAATGAATTGCAATTTCGAAAATACATTTCAAACAAAAAGTACTTATAAAGAACTCATTTACACTATATTTCTGGAGTGTAATAGCTTGTCACTCAAACCATATAGAAATGGGTTATGCAAGAGGAAGAGGATTGGGTACAGGCATATTTCCATCTTTTTTCATTTTGATTTATAAGAGCTTGTTGACAGTGCCTACTCATGTTTAGTTTTTATTTTACTTTAATGTCGTCACCTTTTAGTTAAAAAAAACACTAACCTCATCTATTTGGTTGTTCTGTATGGTTTTTGCCATCATTGGCCTCTATCTTAAGTCAAGGACTTATGGAATTGCCTAAAAGTGCTCTTATAATTCACGGAGGCATGTTGACCACTTCTCCTTAAGCATACTAGGACCAACTCTCAGGAAAATCACCATGGGGATTAGGGGGTGGACTCCTTTGGTTTGATAGAGGTGATACTACTATCTACTCATTTAAACAAAGTTAAATATTGGAATAATATTATTTCGTTGAAGAAAATCTTGCTTGTTGGAATCACAACAATTGCTGGAACAACAACGAAGACTGTTGGCATCAAGCTCTATAAGAATTACTAAATTTACAAGCTCACAAAGAGTGAATAGATGCGTGAGAAAGGTTGAGAAACTCCCTTAACTACTTCCTTTTCTTTTCAGTTTTCTTTGAAATTATATAGATGCATAAAGGGGAATATTACATAAACTAAATTAGGGGATATAATTGGCAAGGGGTCAGGGGTTGGCCATTTAAGTCCCCAAGGAAGAAAATAATCATAATATGCTCGAGGACTTAGTATTGTCATGAATAACGAGTCGGAAGCACTTGTTGTTTTGCAATGACTCACTGCCCTTAAATAAAAATGAGTTTGTAAAGTCATATCGATCGACAATTCCATGATAATCATAAGCTTTATATCACTGGAGTCTCCTCTCAACCTTCCTCTTTCTAGACTTTATCAATAAGTAATATATGTTGGGGAGGAATTTTACACACTAGAATTCTATCATGTCCTCGCTTGAGAATTGGTAGCATGTTGATGTTCACCCCCTGCCCCATTATGGCCATCTACTGAACCTTGATTCTCTACAAAGGCAAACATAATATTAAACATGTGCATCTACAATTGATGTATATTGGCATAAATAAAATCTACACAAAATTATACCAACAGAAGGTGGTCGAGATGAATATTGTTCAAAGGATAATATGGGAAAATTCTTTGTGGCCATATCATTATACCTTTGCCTCGAATGGTGATCATTTGACATCACTCAAGCACTCCTGAGATGATTTATTAAAATATGCCTCTAAAATTAAACAAAATATTAAATTATAAATTTGGATGTTTCATTAAACCAAAATACCTAAGCATCTATGCAGAACTTTACATGTGCATAAATCTACATACCATATTCGCCATACAATAGGCTAGATTCTCTAGATGAATTCGATAATCTACGATTGTTAACACCGATGCGTGTTTGACTTGATATCCTCGCCTCAACATATGGCATCATATCATTGGACTTCCTTTAATGTTTTGAGTGACCCAACAACTCATTGGGCAATTACCCCTCTTTTTCCATGTAGTGAACTTGTCTTCTACATGAATATTCACACGACAATATGGGCTTATTACATCTACAAATTTTACGTTTTGATTTGAAGGAAAAATAATAGAAGATAAGTAAATGACATCACCAACCGATAAGATACATTATGTCACCCAAATATGATGTTATTTATCCTAATCAGTTATTACTTTAATCTTATGAGCACCCTTTTTAGCAACCAACATAAGTGCAAGCTTTAATGTCATAAATTCTACTAAATCGTTGGACTACCTTTCTAAGCTTTCTTTAAATTTTAAAAATTGAGAAATTGACAAGTAAACTATACATTCTGGCATGCTAAACTATTGGACAAGGCAAGTAAATTGAATGTTCACTTTCACTTTTAAATATATTGGTAGTAAACATGGTCTTTGGTATAAAAAATAAGTGCTTAGAGATTTTAAATGTTATATTGAACATTTGCAAGGGGCATTATGGTCGACTACCTCTTTTGAAGTTTGCATACATAAAAGAGCAGAACTTGTTAATAATACTATGGACTTGTAAAGTCTGATTCATGAATAGTATCCTGTGGATTAGAAAAGATTATCTTAGAGAGAATGATGAGGGACCATTAATACATGGAATATACCGAGTGGAATAGCATAAGGTATGGAAATTGGGGAGGGACCTTCTTTTATCTTGAGGGTAACAAGTAAATGTCAGGAAGGTGCGAAGAGATGCAAGGTTACAGATAACAGGCAAGTGCCAAAGGGTTAGTAAGTCAGGTAATAAGGTAAAATGCTAGGATGCTGCTTCCATTAATGCTGGTGCTTCTTTTACTAAATCAAGATCAACTGCAAGACTTACTATTTTACTAACTGCTGGAACTGCCTGCATGAACTGACAAGATCAAAAAGTGAATCTGAACTTCAAATTGAATCTAAAATTGGATATGAGTCTCAATAATAAGTTGAATAAAGCCAAAATCCTAATCTTAAGTGAGGCCTGCTAAACGGATAGAATATGTTAACTTAGATAATATGGGAATTGATTGAATGAGTATAAAAGAAACTGATAATACTTGGGGACATTGTTTGATGTGTTACATCATGTATACACTATACTATTCAATATAATTCTGAATTGTCTTTCTGATTTGAGATTCTTTGTTTTATCAGGTTTGACATAAGTATGAATTCTATACCAACAAGAAGGCTGGTTAAGTTATTAAATTCAATACATTATTGACCACATGAGGTTGTGTTAAAAGACATGTCTATTCTCTCAAAGATCAAGTGGAACTATCTCATGGTTGATGAAGCACACCAATTGAAGAATAATGAAGCCTCACTGCACATCTCTGTTTGTGTATGCTTCTCCACATGGATTGTCCCCATTAATAGTAATCCAATTGCTTTACTATTCCCCATAGCAATTAGATGTTGCAATTTTTATTTGTATATGGTTTATATATGGCTGTTGAGGATGTCCTTTTTCCACATGAATTCAATACCAAATATAAGTTGTTGATTACCAGACACCTTTCTAGAAGTGTTGAAGGATTTGGTAAGATTTCAATCATCACAATTATCTCATAGCTATTCATTTTTCATCCAACATCATTTTGTAAATGAAATAGTTTATTTTCCTTTTCATAATAAGGTGAATAACGGTGCTTTTATCAAAAGGGGTGATGTGAGCAAGGTGAGGCTGCAATTATGAGCTAAGTCTCTAAATAACAGAGTGTTCTTACATTTATAAATAATTGTGTGAACTAACAAATTAGGTTTAGGAAAACTACTTTTTACTACTAGCCTTCTACAAATTTAAGATGTTATTTCATATAATGTTACATGCATCATTTTCATCTTGCCCAAGAGCATATTCACCCTTGTTTTTTTCGTATATGTAAACTTATCGTTCAACACCTAAGAGAGCCATTTAACGAACTAATAAAGTTGAAATTTATATGCTCCAACATGTTGTTGGGTGGTATAAGGACCCAAAAGGATTAAGGTTATGGTGTAGACGTTGCTCAAATATTTGTTTGTCTAAATTTATGAATGCAGCTAGAGACCCCAACTTTGCAAAAAGCCTTATGCAATCTTAAATACAGTTTGAACATTAGAACTTCTTCCTAATTTGATGATTGCCATAAGCAAGATCAATTTTAGTAAAATATTTAGGTCTTTACTGCAACCAATAAGATCATAAATTCTAGGAAGCGAATAACATGGTTTAACAATGATTTTGTTCAGTGTTCTATAATTAGCAGTGTTGTAAATATCTCTGATTTCTTCTAAGTTTGTCTAGTTTAGAGTTTGTCTCATTTGTCCCTAAACCCCTTATTTCTGTATCCTTGGTGATATATTCTCCAAAACAATATTTGCAACAATGATTAGTGCACAAACACCATTCATTTATCTTCTTAGGATCTAATAGAGTTGGGGACGCACACCACTTTCAATAACAAAATTCTGGTAAGGAGGTTGTTAGGCAATTGTGCTCCTCGAACAGGTTATATTAAATGTTGGATTTATCTTAAAGGAGGAAGACCCTTATGTTCCTTAAACATCAAATTAAGCATTCAAAATATTCTTCATTGTAGGACATCGAAATTCTCTTTTTGACTTGTCAAATATTGGAAGAAATTATATAGCATTTTATTGGCCAACTTGATAACAATTTTGCTTGATACAAGAGGGGAGGGTAAAGAAGCTTTGAATGGACAAATTCATCCATCCTTATTCAATTTAGAAGTGTTGTGATGACATAATAGATTGCATGGTTGTCATGTTAATAAGGTATTTTGAGAATAAGACTAGAGCAAATGACCCGAGTTTAATGAAAGAATTAAAGGATAAACGTAACACTACAAATTTAACAACAATTTTGTTTTTTCATCTGTTTTATTACAACCCAAAAAAGTAATATTAAGGATAAGGCTTAGTAGGAAAATTTATAGAAGACATAAGGTTTTGTGAAATAAAATTATTCATGTTACCATTATCCCCGATGAACTGACCTATCTTTGATTTTGGAATTATGTGTGAGCAATATTTTGTTATAAGAAAGGACATATAATTAGTGGTTATCTAGACTTACTGCATGAATAAAGTATTATGATCATTTACTATATAACCAACTTATCCTTATATTTCGGATGTTTCAAAGTTGATTCAAACAAAATGCTTTTATTGAGGGCTAGGCTCTCACATCTGTAAAACAATTGCGAGATAACAAAATTCATCCTCTATGCAGGCATGCAATTGTTATTGAGAAGAACTAATATAGTCTAGAAGATAGTCCAGGATATAGATAGTAAAAGGAGAGGAGAATGTGGACATTCAATAGATAGCTGATAGTGGTCTACAATTTAAAGTCCAATTTGTTGCTGGCACTAGATCCAGATGCACTATCAAATTACCTTCAAAGAAACATGATGTATGTTTGATTGTATTTCACAATAACAATTTTTATTTTGAAATTTTGTTCCAAGGTATTTGACTTAAGCATTGGGATTGAGTTCATCCAATTTAAACTTTGGTCGTTATTGCTAGCAACATTACAACTTGTCATTGCAAAAATGACATTCATACTGCTCGTTTACTAATTCCTACAAACATCAATTCCTAGTATTTAAAAATGCATCGAGTCATAAGGAGCCATAAGCTTCCAAAGACACAGATTCAATTTCCATTCCTTAATAACTTTAGTTCAAGCTAGTAACAAAAACAAATCGCCTATATTTGGCACAAAGACTTCAATAGATTCATCTACTCTTGTTTACTTCATTGATTTCATTCACATCACCTATCTCCTAGAGTCAAATTTCTTTTTTTTCAATTGAAAATAAGTATGTAACTTGTTATTCAAAAAAGGAATCAAAGTTACATAATACCCCCCATTCTTCCCTGCTTTCCTATCAAAAAATACATTTCATAATATTCTTACAAAGATATACTAATAAACCCAATAGAAACACCATAACCACATAGTACTTCCAACCTTATGACCAAAAGAAACAAAATTGCTCAACTATTAACATGTCATGACACCAAAAACTAGCCCAAAAAACAATCCTATCTCTTTTAACTGATAAAAGACCAACAAAGCATTTAGAAAAAGGGGTAAGACCCCTCATCAACCAAAATACTACCCAAATAATATGAATACATAATGTATGCAGTCATCTCTTTGACAACTTATTTTGATAAAGCATCTGCAACAATGTTGAAGATTCTGGAGATATGCTTGAAGCATAAATCCTCCCAAAATGCATTAAAGAAGGAACACTTAAAAAAGAGATGAATAGTTGATTCCGCCTCCTCCCTGCAAAGAAAACAAAAACTGGGACCAACAACACCACGAGCTTTTAAATCCTCCCATACTATTATTTCGTCATTCAAAACCAACCGACATAAACATTTTACCTTTAAAGGAGAATGTATTTTCCACAAGAACTTATTCCACCAACTGATAGAGTACAAATTACTGTTCTCCACAACTACATTATACACTAACTTTGCTGAAACTTCATCATTTTTTTACGTTTTGATCCCAAACAATAATATCCCCTTTATCATCCATAAGAATCCCAACTTGAGAAAGAGAGAAAGTAAAATTGTTCCATTCATCAACAAACCGTGTCGGGAGACATAATTGACTAGTTGATATCCAATAACTGCTACACAAAAGATAATTATTCTTTAACTGCGAAAGGACCCGAATGTTCCTTTTGTGTAACTCAAAAATGAGAGAAACTGAAAGCGTACGATTCACAACAACACCGACAATAGGATTGATGGCCACAAATACCTACAATCCTCTTCCCACCTTCCAACTGAGATGGCTGTTGATTAATGGATAAATGTTAAGATTTTTTTTTTCCAAATGTGAGACGCTATTTGCATCTTCAAAACATGATCTCTGATCCAATGAATTAAAGAACCAATTATGATGTATTTTACAGATGAAATCTTATTCCATAAACCATGAGAAAAACTGTCTGCCACATACTTTTAGTGCACAAAGATATATTAAACTAGTGCCGGTTTTTCAAACCTCAACCACCTAAAATATTTGGAAGAGCCAGATTTTCCCAAGTTACCAAATGCTACTTTGAATTCTCCAGATTTCTTTCCCAAAGAGAATTGAACGTTTCTCTTTCTCAATTGAGAAATGACTGAGGCATGTAACAAGAAAAGAGAAAACCAATAAACTGGAATGCTCTATAACTTGCCAATACCAAGTGACCACCTAATGATAGAAATTTGAAGGTAATTATTTTCTCAAATTTCCTACTTAGCCTTCTCCAATCCTTCGATCTATAAGAATATGGTTTAAGGAAAAAACCAAGATACTTGAAACCATCATTGATGAAGGACTTGGAAACTGAAAAAATGGCGAAAATATGATCACAAATCTCTTCATCATCACAGTTAAATGATAAATGATATTTATGTTTACTAACCAACATACATGAAGGCTCACGAAATAAGGTAAAAATCTCTTTGTACTAACTCCATTCCTCCTTAGTACCATTTCCAAAAATGAGAACATTATCCACGAACAATAAGCATGTATTATATAAATAAGGAGCTAATCTAATACCTTTTATCTTCTTCTCGAGCTTTCATTTTGTAATTAACCTGTTGACACCATGAATAATCGACAAAAATAATAAGGGAGACAATGGGAAACCTTGCCGAAGCCCTCTGGAGCTGAAAAAGAAGAGGACGACGGACCTTTTACCAACACTACAAAGTTGGCAGAAGAGATAGACCCCATGATCCAGCTCAGGTTTTCATAAGGCAGGCTGATTTGTACTAGAATGAGTCGTAACAAAGTCCAATCAACGCAATCATAAGCCTTCATTAAATCAACTTTGAGAATGAATGCTTGTAAATTTTTATGCTTAACTGAGTGAAGACACTCTTGGGCAATACATACAACATTCACAATTTGCCTTTTTGGTAAAAAACCAAACTGCTCTTTAGTAATATCTTTTCCCAAAACCGATCTAACCCTGTTAGCAATGACCTTAGTGTTTGAATTATTGAACCATTGATCTACAAGCAATGAGAGCAATTGAAAGGTATAATTGTGCAGTGGAGTAGTAAGAACAATGTACACTGAACATGACAAATTTAAGAGAAAATTGATAAGAATTGATTTGTAAATTACAACATTAATCTTCATTAATCCATCAGTAATACAATAATGAGAATTCGAATAATGTGGATAAGATTCAAATCTAACAACCCAATCATGATTTGCTGTCTAACTAGAAGTGTCTAAATCACTATAGGAGCTCACTATTCTAACTCCACATTTCTAATTCAGTCTATAAATCAGTTAAACCAGTTAAATTGATGAGGTAGGTGAGAAAATGCGCCTACACCCATGCAACCATGCAAGACTGGTGCTAACTCAACTGAAAACCATCTAATTGAATGTAACTAGAGGTTAACTTAGCATAACTACCTACCTACCACAACCAACTGATCGAGGCTGCTAGTGGAACTCATAGTGGCTCCTTAAATGTAGGGATTGGTCTCAGAGGCACATTAACTGATGCATGAACATGCAGTAAGTGTCAGTTAACCTCTATATGTGTTCCCCACATTGTAGTGGTTGGTACCAGTGGCACCAATATCATGGTGGCACCAAACTCAAGTAAAATACTCCTAAGTTAGGAAAAATGATCTAATAGACTATATATGGACAATGAAGGATTATAGAATCCTAACACCCCCCCTTAATCCTAACTTGGACAACTTTGGCCCCTGGAAACTAGGTCAAAATTCACCCATACAATTTAAAAGAATTAAAAGCTGCTTAATAAACCAAGGAAAATGGGGAAAACCTCATGGGAAACCCCCGCCCTCAAGATAAGTAGTGAATTAGGAAAACAAGTTTTGAATAAAAATTTGTCAAAATTTTGCTGCAATCTGCAGCACTTTGCAGCAACAATGCAGTATTGTGGTTCTTCTATGCAACAACATCCAGGAATTGTGCATGTGAACCTCTCCAAACTAAATGATTATATCTAGAGGAATTTTCCTCTTTGGAAGAAGAAGAATATGCTCAACTGAATTAGGAACATAGACAACTGTAAGATGAAAACTGGACCCATGTAGAGCATCTGAGATCAACTAATGAGAGAGAAAAAGTGCTTGAGAATTCGAACCATATGAATAAATCCCAAACAAATGATATATTGCAGCCTTGAACAACAAACCATGTTAGGTAAAATCAGCTCCAAGTGTTAGGATCAAGTGTCCAGACGAATGCAAAATGTCTCAATCTTTAATAGTTATGTGAGGAGATGAGTATGTGATCAAGTAGGAAGGTAGAGAAGCTCTAGGATTGTGGAGAGAAAATGCTTGAGCTAAATAATATGAGATAGATTCAACAATAACCAATGATTCACAAAATATAATATTAGTAAACTCATGAGAGAAAACTTACATCAAATCCCCAACAACAATTTTGAAAGAGACTTGCGGTACTTGATTTTTCACACCAAAATTGGTGAGAACAGCGACAAGCATGACTGGAGGCTCTTGAAACTTAAAAATCTAACCAAATAAGGTCATATTATATCCAAATAAGGTCATATCAGATCCAAGAGTGTGGAACAAAGGTTCCAAGTGCCCCACTGAAATGGTAGATGCACAATTTTCTCCTTCTTCAACCAAATTATGAGTATTACTTTTCTTCAACCAAAATATGATATTTCTTCCAAAATATACAAAGTATTACTTTTCTGTACACCAACATCAACATTAGAGATAGAAAAATCAATTTCCTCTTCATTTTCTGAAACAATCACTCGCAAATTGTGCACATAATTTAAAATAAAAGAATCACTAGAGAATGTTTGCATAGAATGGAAGGAGAGTTTTTCTTCAATAACAAATATTCAAATGTATTCTTCTGGATCAACTATATGAGAATATGAGATATCATAGATCTCATAAACTTTAGGAGCAACAGGAGAAGGAGTCACTCCAAGGAAACTTTCTTCAATTCGAATTGATTGTGTTGAAGATTCTGCTTCTTCTTCATCTTGAACAACTTGCTTTGCTATAGGAGAGGGAACATAGAGTACATTCTTGAAATCATCATGCTGGATTTTAATAGAACCTCTCCCAGCAGTTGGGATTTGGGAGTCACCTCCCATATGAGTGTTAGGTCCTCCTGATAGAGTGAGAGTGGTGAAGGATTCCTTGGAGGCAACCATGTGGTTGGATGCTCCAGAATCTATCAAGTAAGCCTTCGACGGAGTGAGGCTTACTTTCACAGCAAGGAAAATCTCATATTCTTCAGTCTGCTCTCCAACATTAGACATCTCTGCACCTTGTGGAAGGGCACTATGGTTATGTTCAAGGAGTGTTGTCAACTGGTTGAGGGTCTTCTTCACGCACTGGATTTCTGGATGAAAGCCTCTCATACAATATGGACACTTAGGCTACTCTTTTCTGGAACTCGAGGCTCCATCGAAATATTCATGATTCTATTTTGGCTTCGAATTAGTGGCTTTGGGATCCTTCCCCTTGTGATTCCCTCTATCTTGCGCATTATTTGAGTCTGACATCAGAAGAGCTTGATTCTTGGAGGTTAGAAGCACTCCCATTTGAACCAATTTATCTTGCTCTTGTAATAAGGACTTAGCAAAAGCATCTAGAGAAGGCATCTTCCAATTGTGGATGGAAGCTCTTCCGGCAATGGAAAGTAGAGACAAAGAAATAGTACTCTGATCCAAGTTTTCTCAATATTGATAGAACCAGTTGCTCATCTTTTCTCTCTATTCCGCATTGTTTACATTGCAGTGCTAGTGACTCGAATTTTGTGAAAAATTGTTGAATAATTTCAAAATTGCTGGGTTGCAATGCAATGAGCTCATTTTCCAATATGTGCACTCGGAGTTCATCTTGTTTTCAAAACAAATATTCAAGATTCTTCAAATCTTCCTTTAGAGTCTCTAGTCCCTCAAGGTGGAACAAAATATCCCGGGAGATATGAGTTCATAGGAAGTCAAAGGCTTCATCCAACCAATTCAAGATCTTGTTTTTCAGAGTGGGGTGATGGGGCTCTGTCTCTCTGCACATTGTCATCCTAAATAGGTCAATCTTGTGCAAGGAGACCTGCATATCTTCCCTTCAATCAACATAGTTGAATGGTGTAAGGATTCGGGGTACAAGAGCTGGAGAATCCATCAATATTTCTGCTGATTAGTCAATTCCTCAACAAGCTACGCAGGTACCTACAAAAACCAAAATCAATTCGCAATCATGTCAGTTTCAAGCCTTCCACATCGACATGTACACTTTCTCAAGGTCCGTCACACCTGCAGAGACTTCTCTGGACAAATCTAGAGTTAGCAAGGAAAAAATTGCAGGATTATGTGGAAACCCAACTGCTTCTGGTGTACAATGGATATCAGGCAGACATGTTGCTAGCCTGAACAAGGCTATGATACCATGTTTGAATTATTGAACCATTGATCTACATGAAATGAGAGAAATTGAAAGGTATAATTGTGCAGTGGAATAGTAAGAACACTGTACACCGAGAAAGAAAATTTTAGAGAAAACTGATAAGAATTGATTAGTAAATTACAATATTAATATTCATTAATCCAATAGTAATACAACCGTGTTACAATAAGGATAATTCAAATTATGTGGATAATATTCAAATCTACCAACCCAATCATGACTGGATGGATAACTAGAAGTGTCTAAATCACTATCAGAGCTCACTAGTCTAACTCCACATGTCTAATTTAGTATATTAATCAGTTAAACCAGTTAAACAGATGAGGTAGGTGAGAAAAGGCGCCTATTCCCATGCAGCCATGCAATATTGGTGCTAACTCAACTGAAATACATCTAACTGAATGTAACTGGAGGTTAACTTAGCATAACTACCTACCTACCACAACCAACTTATTAATATTGTATATTGATATAGGAACAAAGCATCAATCTCATCAAAGATTAATCAACAAATAACTCATGAAATGGTGTAATCGGTCTACATGAATAGTAGTCGCCTTGTATTCACATAAAAAATGAATGATTACAATTACAATGTCATGCTACAAGCATGAATGGATGAGCAATTTGAATCCTCAAGGAGGTCATTCGAATTGAATGAGTGAGTCTAGCTTAACTGACTGTAAGCCATAGTCCACACTCAGTTAACCACTGATCAAAACCCTAATTGACTCAATTGAACCCTAACTGAAGCTGGAGTGCAATAAATGACCGAGTCTCAACTGAAAGAGATTAGATACATGTCATAGCAAGCCAACCATCAAGTGCTAGCGCTTCAATGACTCCAATGAACTCCGATGAGGTTAACTGAAGTTGAACTGAACATCAGAAGTTGGTGGAGGCACCCCTGTTGACTCCAGCTCATTAATTAATCATTAAATAATCAATTAAATGAAAGGAGGCACCTTCACTTCCCTGTTAACTGATTGTAACCATCAGTTAGTAATTTAGGTGCATTAATATCACTCAGATTACCCCCGAAGTGCTCCAGTTAGCCTCCCCAAATGTAGGAGAAGGCTAAGTTAGCCTCCTTGACTGAAGGTAGGCGTGGGTGTGACTGGATGATGTCAATTAATGTCAATAATACTTAGGATAGTGGTTTAACTAGGCCTATTTGACCAAAAAGAGTGTGTATGGTGGTAAATGTCTCCAACACCCCCCCTTAAGCTATACTTACGAGGAGTTAGAAAACACACATGCATAAAAATGATAGGGCCCTGGCAACTAAGGCCATAGGTCACCCTGTATAATGTTAAAACTGAAACAATTCTCAAAACAAAGTAAGTGAGGAAAGAGGGAAAACCCAGTGGGAAACCCCCCCCCCTCAAGCTGAACACTGAAAGTAGTCTGAATCACCCTAATGAACTCACCCCCAACAATGAACGGAGGTAAGTGAACTTCTTTTCTGAAAACCTCTTGGTGAAGATGTCTGCAATCTGCTCATCAGTTAGGCAGTATTATAGAATGATGGTCAAATCATGCACTAGCTCCCTGATATAATGCATGTGGATCTCTACATGCTTGGTCCTATGCTTGGTAACTGGATCTGTGGATATCTTAATAGCACTTTGATTGTCACAAAAGCATACAATGGACAAAGTACTACCAAGATCAAACTCTAAAAGAATGCCTTGCAACCAAACTGCTTGGATGCAAACATTCACTGCTCCTCGATACTCGATCTCTACTGAAGATAGTGCTATGGCATCCTGCTTTTTGCTTGATCAGAAAATGGGGTCACCACCAAACATGAATAAATATCCGAAAGTAGACTTCCGATCAATAGAATCACCCGCCCAATCGGAATCTGTGTATCCAACCAGCTCTAGCTTGGAGTCTGCAGCATAGTGAATGCCGTAGGTCCTGGTTCCCTGAATATACTGGAGGATCCTCTTGGATGCCTTCCAATGAATATCATGAGGCTGCTACATGTATCTTGATACAGCATTCACTGTACAACAAATATCAGGCCAATAATGTGTCAAGTACAACAAGCTACCAATCAGCTGTCGATAGATAGTGCAGTCCATGGCAGGTGTTCTTTTTCCTTCTTCAAGGCTGATCCCTGAAAGGAAAGGGAATGATGCAGGCCTACATTCAGCCATGTTAAGATTGACTAACAGGTCTGAAATGTATTTGGACTGAGTGACCATAATCCCATCATAATTTTGCTCAATTTCGAGCCCCAAAAATTGTTTTAGAAGCCCCAAATCACTCATTTCAAAGGCATTATGGAGAGCAATTTTGATGGCTGAAATGGAGGCAACTGTGCTACCTGTGATCGGTAAGTCATCAAAATATAAAACAATGATAATTATATGAACATGAGACTACTGTAAATACACATTTGGATCTGATCTACACCTTTGAAAGTTTTGTGAGAGAAGGAGGGCATCCATCTTGGAATACCACTCTCTTGGGGCCTGTTTTAACCCGTATAGTTACTTCTTTATCTTGCAAACCAAAGATGGATAAATGATGTATCCCTTAGGCTGCTTCATGTATATCTCCTCAGGAAGATCTCCATGCAGAAATGCTGACTTAACATCCATGTGATGCACTTCCCAGTGCTTGGATGCTGAAATTGCCAAAACAAGGCAGATGGAGTCCATTTTTGCAACCGGTGCAAAGGTCTCATGGTAGTCCACTCCTTGGACTTAAGAGAAACCTTTTGCCACCAGCCTTGCATTATATTTGTAGGTGCTTCCATAAGCAGCAACCTTGGTCTGAAACACCAACTTGCATTGAACCAATTTCTTTCCCGAAGGAAGGGAAACTAGCTCCCAAGTAGTGTTTTTCTGAAGAGAATTCATCTTTTCTTCCATGGCAACTTGCCATCTCAGATCCTTCTGAGCATGATAGTAGGATTTTGGATCTGAACTAATCATAAAATATCAAGTTTTGGACAGCAAATTATCAGGACCAGAGAGCGCAATACCTGCTCTTTGGAAATCATACCGGGTTCTCCTTGGATCATTCGGATTTCCAATGTTGTCTCCTGCGGAGGAGAGTGTCTGTTAGGCCCATGTAGGAAGATGATTTTGCACTTCAAGTTTTGATTCAGCATCTAATGATTGCTACACACTGATATTAGAAATCAGAGGATCCAAATCAGGGTCATCACCCCCAATTTCATCATCCAAATATTCAGTAGAATAGGAATGAAATTCATCAGTTTTCTCCTTCACTAGTTCCACCTCCTGAAGAGGCTCATCGAACTTGACACTTCTCTCGATGATGATCTCTTTGGTATTGATATATAGCAGCTTGAAACCTTTAGATTCATCAGGATACCCAATAAGCATACATTCTATGCTTTACGGTTGCAAAGCCCTTCTTTTATCAAGAGGAATCCGGGCCCATGCGGTGGACCCAAGCACCCGCAGGTTCGACACATCCGGCTTGTGTCCGAAGCATGCTTTGAAAGGGGTCTTCCCTTTCACGGATGGGTGTGGCACCCTGTTCTAAATTTATGCTGCATCATGCATGGCCTCATCCCACAAATTTACAGCAAGCTTCTTGGATTCCAACATACAGGTGGTCATCTTCTTGAGAGACTGATTCTTCCTTTCCGCTACTCCGTTCTGCTGGGAAGTGTAGGGGATTGAATGTTGGACCTGAATACCACTTTGGGAGCATATATGCAGCAAATAATTACTAACATACTCCCCTCCATTATCAGATCTCAAGATCTTGATCTTAAGCTCAGAGGCATTTTCGATCAAGGCCTTCAATTCATAATTTTTTTCACATACTTCAGACTTCTTTTTGAGGAAGAAGACCCATGTGTACCTTGAAAAATCATCAATAAAAGTAAGAAGATAAATTGATCCATTCATGGATGTGATAGGAATTGGACCAATTATATTAGAATGTATCATCCCCAATATGCATGTAGCTCGGTTTGCCTTCCCCCGATCAAACTTGTGCTCAGGGTGTTTTCCAATCACACAGCCCTTGCAAATTCCCGTGGTTGCCTTGATGACCGGGAGGCCTTCAACCATGGAGTTTTTCTATAATTGCTACAAATATTTGAAATTAATATGGCCAAACCTCTCATGCCACAACCTACTAACCTCATTCCCATGAGTTAGTAGAGCGGTAGGCTTTGCATCCGCAACAAAGTGAGAGAACTCATAGGCTTTTGCATGATGGTTTGCAAGGCCTTTAGCAATGAGTTTCCCGGATGCAATTTCTGTTATCTCAACATCATTTGGGATAAAATAAACTCTCTTAAGCACTCTTGTATGTGTCACCTGATAGACATTAAGGATATTTGATGTCAGATACGGTACATACAAAACATTTGAAAAAAAGCCATTTTCAAGATCAATAGTACCTTGTCCTTCTGAAATGATGGTGGAGTCATCTCCCATGTGGATGGGGATGGATTTACCGGTCTCCAAGGATGGAAAGGAGTCTTTTTCAGCCATCAGGTGGTTCGAAGCTCCAGAATCAATCAATAGTTCTTTGGACTTCGAAGTGCTTGCCGTGAGGGCATGACATTTTTCATGCTGTGGTTCCCGATCTTGCTGATCTCTCCTCCGAAAGCTCTTCGGAAGATTGATGTGATTTCTCTCAAGGAGAGAGGTTGCTTCATCAGGATTCTTATTCATGCAGGCATGTTCAAGGTGGAATCCCTTCCAGCAATAATAACACTTGACTTTTTCCTTGCCATGGTGCCCTTTTCCTTTGTTCTTCCTTGACCCAGAAGACTCATCATGCTGCTGATTTTCAACTCTAGGTTTAGGAGAATCAAATTTAGTTTTTGGATTTTTCTACTGCTTTCCTTTACCCTTCAGATCTTTGGGCCCCGAGACATGAAGGGCTTGATCATGGGAGGATCTGATGATCCCCATCTGGACAAGCTTGTCATGTTCACATGTTAGGGACTCAATGAAGGCATTGAGTGTAGGCATCTTCCATCCAGGGGTTGTGAACTTCCCCACACAGAATGTAGAAACAAAAACTGAATAATCAGCCCCGAGTTTGGAGAGTATGGTGAGGATGATCTGATCATCGTCCTTCTCCACTTTGCATTTCTTCAAGAGTAAAAAAATATGCTTGAACTTTGTGAAGAAATCATTCAGAGTCTCGAAATTGGAGGGCTGGAGAGACATGAGTTCATTTTCGAGCTGGTAAACCCTCAAGTAATCATGCTTTCCATATAGAGTTTCCAATTTGTCCCATATTTATTTTGGAGTCTTCAATCCTGCAAGATGGAAAAGAAGATCTCGGGAAATAGAGAGGCACAAGAAACCGAAGGATTCATCCTTCTTGTTCAAGAATATTCATTTTTCTATGGCTAAACCGGGCTCTTCTTCAGGTCCATGGGGACTCTAAAGATTCCTCTGGAGCATAGTTGAATCTCCATATCACCTTTCCATGAGTGGAAATTGTATGGAGTCAAGAGATCTACTAAGGAGGCCATCTGGATTTGCTGCAGCGAATGCTTCACATGTAGAAACCTGAAAATCAAAACAGAAAGGGAAATGTAAGGTCAGACAACCTGCACATTTTAGGCTTTCATCACACCCAACATAGTCAATCAAGCAAGATTGATCAAAAAGTTCTTTACTTGGGGTATTAAGTGGTAAGCCTTGGCTTCTGGTGCAGTGCTGGATTTTTAAGCTATTGCTCAAATTTCATGCAAAAATCTTTCAAAAAGCTTGTTTTTGAGAGATAGAGCTTCGTCTTGCCGTAAGCTTTGATACCATATTAATCTTGTATATTGATCTAGGAACAAAGCATTAATCTCATCTAAGATTAATCAAGAAATAACTCATGAAATGGTGTAATCGGTCTACAGGAATAGTAGCTGCTCTGTATTCACATAAAGAATGAATGATTACAATTACAATGTCATGCTACAAGCATGAATGAATGAGCAATTTGAATCCTCAAGGAGGTCATTCGAATTGAATGAGAAATTCTAACTTAACTGACTGTAAGCCATAGTCCAAACTCAGTTAACCACTGATCAAAACCCTAATTAACTCAACTGAACCCTAACTAAAGCTGGAGTCTAATAAATGACTGAGTCTCAACTGAAAGAGATCAGATACATGTCATAGAAAGCCAACCATCAAGTGCTAGTGCTTCAATGACTCCAATGAACCCCGATGAGGTTAACTGAAGTTGAACTGAACATCAGAAGTTGGTGGAGGCGCCCCTGTTGACTCCAGTTCATTAATTAATCATTAAATAATCTATTAAATGAAAGGAGGGGCCTTCACTACCCTGTTAACTGATTGTAACCATCAGTTAGCAATTTAGGTGCATTAATATCACTCAGATCACCCCGGGAGTGCTCCGGTTAGCCTCCCCGAATGTAGGAGAAGGCTAAATTATCCTCCTTGATTGAAGGTAGGCGTGGGTGTGATTGGATGATGTTAATTAATGCTCCAATGATGTCAATTAATGTCAATAATACTTAGGATAGTGGTTTAACTAGGCTAATTTGACCAAAAAGAGTGTGTATGGTGGTAAATGTCTCCAACACCCCCCCTTAAGCTATACTCAGGAGGAGTTAGAAAACACAAATGCATAAAAATGCTAGGGCCTTGGAAACTAAGGCCATAGGTCACCCTGTACAATGCTAAAACTGAAACAATGCTCAAAACAAACTAAGTGAGGAAAAGAGGGAAAACCCAATGGGAAAACCCCCTCCTCAAGATGAACACTGAAAGTAGTCTAAATCACCCTGATGAAATCACCCCCAACAGTGAACGGAGGTAAGTGAACTTCTTTTCTGAAAACCTCTTGGTGAAGATGTCTGCAATCTGCTCATCAGTCGGGCAGTATTGCAGAATGATGGTCCCGTCATGCACTAGCTCCTTGATATAGTGCATGTGGATCTCTACATGCTTGGTCCTCTACCTGGTAACTAGATCTGTGGATATCTTAATAGCACTTTGATTGTCACAAAAGAAGACAGTGGACAAATTACTACCGAGATCAAACTCTGAAAGAATGCCTTGCAACCAAACTGCTTGGATGCAAGCATTCACAGCTCCTCGATACTTGGCCTCTGCTGACGATAGTCCTATGGCAGCCTGCTTTTTGCTTGACCAGAAAATGGGGCCATCACCAAACATGAATACATATCCAGAAGTAGACTTCTGATCAATAGAATCACCCGTCTAATCGAAATCTGTGTATCCAACTAGCTCTAGCTCGGAGTCTGCAGCATAGTGAATGCCGTAGGTCTTGGTTCCCTAAATATACTGGAGGATCCTCTTGGCTGCATTGCAATGAAGATCATGAGGCTGCTGCATGTATCTTGATACAACATTCATGGCACAACAAATATCAGGCTGAGAATGTGTTATGTACAACAAGCTACCAATCAACTGTCGATAGATAGTGCAGTCCATGGGAGGTGTGCTTTTTCCTTCTTCAAGGCTGATCCCTGAAAGGAAAGGGAATGATGCAGGCCTACATTCAGCCATGTTAAACTTGAATAACATGTCTGAAATGTATTTGGACTGAGTGACCATAATCCCATCAGAGTTTTGCTCAATTTCGAGCCCAAAAAATTGTTTTAGAAGCCCCAAATCACTCATTTCAAAGGCATTGTGGAGAGCAGTTTTGATGGCTGAAATGGAGGCAAATGTGCTACCTATGATTAGTAAGTCATCAACATATAAAAAAATTATAATTAGATGACCATGAGACTACTGTAAATACACATTTGGATCTGATCTACACCTTTGAAAGTTTTGCGAGAGAAGGAAGGCATCCATCTTGGAATACCACTCTCTTGGGGCCTGTTTGAACCTGTATAGTGACTTATTTAGCTTGCAAACCAAATATGGATCAGTGATGTAGCCCTCAATCTGCTTCATGTATATCTCCATGCAGAAAGGCTGACTTAACATCCATGTGATGCACTTCCTAGTGCTTGGATGTTGAAATTGCCAAAACAAGGCGGATGGAGTCCATTTTTGCAACCGGTGCAAAGGTCTCATGGTAGTCCACTCCTTGGACCTGAGAGAAAATTTTTGCTACTAGCCTTGCCTTATATTTGTAGGTGCTTCTATCAGCAGCAACCTTGGTCCGAAACACCAACTTGCATTGAACCAATTTCCTTCCCGGAGGAAGAGAAACTAGCTCCCAAGTAGTGTTTTTTTGAAGAGAATTCATCTCTTCATCCATGGCAACTTGCCATCTCGGATCCTTCTGAGCATGATAGTAGGATTTTGGATTTGAAATAATCATCAAATATCATGTTTTGGACAACAAATTATCATGACAAGAGAGCACAATACCTTCTTTTTGGAAATCAGACCGGGTTCTCCTTGGATCATCCGGATTTCCAATGTTGTCTCCTGCGGAGGAGAGTGTCTATCGGGCCCATGTAGGAAGATGATTTTGCACTTCAGGTTCTGATTCAACATCTGATGATTTCTGCACACTGATATTAGAAATCAGAGGATCCAAATCAGGGTCATCACCCCCAATTTCATCATCCAAATATTCAGTAGAATAGGAAGGAAATTCAACAGTTTTCTCCTTCACTAGTTCCACCTCTTGAAGAGGCTCATCGAACTTGACACTTCTCTCGATGATGATCTGTTTGGTATTGATATCCAACAGCTTGAAACCTTTAGATTCATCAGGATACCCAATAAACATACATTCTATGCTTTGCGGTTGCAAATCCCTTCTTTTATCAAGCGGAATCCGGGCCCATGCAGTGGACCCAAACACCCGCAGGTTCGACACATTCGACTTGTGTCCGAAGTATGCTTCGAAAGGGGTCTTCCCTTTCACAGATGAGTGTAGCAACCTATTCTAAATGTATGCTGCAGCATGCATGGCCTCAGCCCACAAATTTGCAGCAAGCTTCTTGGATTCCAGCATATAGGTGGTCATCTCATTGAGAGACCGATTCTTCCTTTCTGCTACTCCGTTATGCTGGGGAGTGTAGGGGATTGAATGTTGGACCTGAATACCACTCTGGGAGCATATGTGCAGCAACTCATTATTGACATAATCTCCTCCATTATTAGATCTCAAGATCTTGATCTTAAGCCCAAAGGCATTTTTGATCAAGGCCTTCAAGTCAGAAATGTTTTCACATACTTTAGACTTCTTTTCAAGAAAGAAGACCCATGTGTACCTTGAAAAATCATCAATAAAAGTAAGAAGATACCTTGATCCATTCATGGATGTGACAGGCATCGGACCACTGATATCAGAATGTATCATCCCCAATATGCATGTAGCTCGGTTTACCTTCCCCTGATCGAACTTGTGCTCAGGGTGTTTTCCAATCACATAGCCCTTGCAAATTCCCGTGGTTGCCTTGATGACCGGGAGGCCTTCAACCATGGAGTTTTTCTATAATTACTGCAAATATTTGAAATTAAGATGGCCAAACCTCTCATGCCACATCCTACTAACCTCATTGCCATGAGTTAGTAGAGTGGTGGGCTTTGCATTCGCAACAAAGTGAGAGAACTCATAGGCTTTTGCATGATGGTTTGCAAGGCCTTTAGCAATGAGTTTCCCGGATGCAATTTCTGTTATCTCAACATCATCTGGGCTGAAAGAAACTCTCTTAGGCACTGTTGTATGTGTCATCTGATAGACACTAAGGATATTTGATGCTAGATACGGTACATACAAAACATTTGAAAAAAAAGCCATTTTCAAGATCGACAGTACCTTGTCCTTTTGAAATGATGGTGGAGTCATCTCCGATGTGGATGGGGATGGATTTGCTGGTATCCAAGGATGAAAAGGAGTCTCTTTCAGCCATCATGTGGTTCAAAGCTCCAGAATCAATCAACAGTGCTTTGGAATTCGAAGTGCTTGCCATGAGGGCATGACATTTTTCATGCTGTGGTTCTCGATCTTGCTGATCTCTCCTCTGAAAGCTCTCTAGAAGATTGATGTGATTTCTCTCAAGGAGAGAGGTTGCTTCATCAAGCTTCTTCTTCATGCAGGCATGTTCAGGGTGGAAGCCCTTCCTGCAATAATAACACTTGACTTTTTCCTTGCAATGGTGCCCTTTTCCTTTGTTCTTCCTTGAGCTAGAAGACTCATCATGCTGTTGATTTTCAACTCTAGGTTTAGGAGCATCAAATTTAGTTTTTGGATTTTTCTACTGCTTTTCTTTACCGTTCAGATCTTTGGGCCCCGAGACATGAAGGGATTGATCATGGGAGGATCTGATGATCCCCATCTAGACAAGCTTGTCATGTTCACATGTTAGGGACTCAATGAAGGCATTGAGTGTAGGCATCTTCCATCCAGGGGTTGTGAGCTTCCCCGCACGGAATGTAGAATAAAAAACTGAATAATCAGCCCCGAGTTTGGAGAGTATGGCGAGGATGAGCTGATCATCCTCCTTCTCCACTTTGCATTGCTTTAAGAGTAAAACATCATACTTGAACTTTGTGAAGAAATCATTCAGAGTCTCGAAATTGGAGGGCTGGAGAGACATGAGTTCATTTTCAAGCTGGTAAACCCTCAAGTCATCATGCTTTCCATATAGAGTTTCCAATTTGTCCCATATTTATTTTGGAGTCTTCAATCCTGCAAGATGGAAAAGAAGATCTCAGGAAATATAGAGGCACAAGAAACCGAAGGATTCATCCTTCTTGTTCAAGAATCTTGATTTTTCTATGGCTAAACCGAGCTCATCTTCAGTGTCCATGGTGACTCTAAAGATTCCTATGGAGCATAGCTGAATCTCCATATCACCTTTCCATGAGTGGAAATTGTATGGAGTCAAGAGATCTACTGAGGAGGCCATCTAGATCTGCTGGAGCGAATGCTTCACCTGTAGAAACCTGAAAATCAAAACAGAAAGGGCAATGTAAGGTCGAACAGCCTGCACATTTTAGGCTTTCATCACACCCAACATAGTCAATCAAGCAAGCTTGATAAAAAATTTCTTTACTTGGGGTATTAATTGGTAAGCCTTGGCTTCTGGTGCAGTGCTGGATTTTTGAGCTATTGCTCAAATTTCATGCAGAAATCTGTCAAAAAGCTTGTTTTTGAGAGATAGAGCTTCGTCCCGCCGCAAGCTCTGATACCATATTAATCTTGTAGATTGATCTAGGAACAAAGCATTAATATCATCAAAGATTAATCAAGAAATAACTCATGAAATGGTGTAATCGGTCTACAAGAATAGTAGCCGCTCTGTATTCACATAAAGAATGAATGATTACAATTACAATGTCATGCTACAAGCATGAATGGATGAGCAATTCGAATCCTTAAGGAGGTCATTCGAATTGAATGAGTGAGTCTAGCTTAACTGACTATAATCCATAGTCCACACTCAGTTAACCACCGATCAAAACCCTAATTGACTCAATTGAACCCTAACTGATGCCCGAGTGCAATAAATGACCGAGTCTCAACTGAAAGAGATCAGATACATGTCATAGAAAGCCAACCATCAAGTGCTAGCGCTTCAGTGACTCCAATGAACCCCATTGAGGTTAACTAAAGTTGAACTGAACATCAGAAGTTGGTGGAGGCGCCCCTGTTGACTCCAGTTCATTAATTAATCATTAAATAATTAATTAAATGAAAGGAGGCGCCTTCATTGCCATGTTAACTGATTGTAACCATTAGTTAGCATTAGGTGCATTAATATCACTCATATCACCCCCAGAGTGCTCCAGTTAGCCTCCCCGAATGTAGGAGAAGGCTAAGTTAGCCTCCTTGACTAAAGGTAGGCGTCGGTGTGACTGGATGATGTCAATTAATGCTCAACTGATGTCAATTAATATCAATAATACTTAGGATAGTGGTTTAACTAGGCCAATTTGGCCAAAAAGAGTGTGTATGGTGGTAAATGTCTCCAACACAACTTATGGAGGTTGCTGATGGCACTCAGAGTGGATCCTTAAATTTAGGGATTGGTCTCAGAGGCACATTAACTGATGCATGGACATGTAGTAAGTGTCAGTTAACCTCTGTATGTGTTCCCCAGACTCTAGTGGTTGGTACCGATTGAACCAATGGCACAAATGGCACCGGTGGCACCAGTGGCACCAATATCATGGTAGCACCAAACTCAAGTAAAAGACTCCTAAGTTAGGAAAAATGATACTATATATGGACAAGGTAGGATTATAAAATCCTAACACTTAGTAATGATTTTATACAACAAATTACATAAAGAGATGGGCTTGAAGTCATTAAATGACTCAAGTTTATCTTTCTTAGGTAATAGAACACGAAATGTGGCATTAAGATCCTTAGGAACCTTACCCAACCTGCGTGATTCATTAATAACCATGGTCAAATCCTCTCCAAGCAAGTCAAAGAAATGAATAAAAAACTCAATCAACCAACCATCAGGCGTGGGGATTTTATCTTTTGTAAACTGAAACAAAAATTCTTTCACTTCCTTTATATCAACTTCAGCTCTCACCTTCTTACCTTCATCTTCATTAAAGAATCTAGGGAAAAGCTTTAGAACTTTGATTTGCTGCTCCATATTAGGACTACTATCTTGAATGTATATACCTTTAAAATAATGAACTACTTACAAATTTAAATTTATCTAATCAGTAATAATATCACTGACCGAATGCTTTAGCTCCCATATAGAATTTGAAATCCTTCTCTGATTAGCATGTATGTGAAAGAACTTCGTGTTGTTGCCACATGCCTCTAGCCATAAAGATCTACTTTTAACTGCCATGTTTCCTTGATTTGCCTGAGAATTTTAGCCTTCTGCTCTTGTAAAGCAACCAATATTTCCTTCCTGGCATCAGAGAAATAATCCACATCAACCTTCTCTTGTAAAGATTGCAATTCACTCTCAATCAATTCCAAGTCCTTCATTGATTCCTTCTTCCTTTCCTTCTCCCAAACCTTTACTTCCTTTTTGAGAAAAACAAGCTTTTTAATAAAGCATACCATAGGAGGTAATTGAACTGAAACCACAAATTCCTTCCATTTTTATTCCTCTAAGTTACAAAAAGAGGCCTCTTCCAACCAAACCCTATTAAATTTAAAAGGGTAGCCATTCAAATTTTTGTCTCCATCCAACTCAAGCACAACCACCTTATGATCCGAAAAACCTGTAATAATTGACCAAGATCTGAACCTTCCCAGAAGCTCACATAAATGATCCGTCATAAAGAATTGGTCTAAATGCTTCACTATGCCAGAATGGCCAGTTCTTCCATTAGACCATGTAGGAGAAAGAACACTTGGAGCAATATCATTTAAGCTTACATTATCAAAGAAGGATAAAAATAAATCATGAAGAGGGTCAGATACCCTACCAGCACCCCAGATCTCATTCGTTGAAAAAGTGAGATTAAGATCACCTCCAAAGATGAGCCCTTGATGGTTCAATAGCCTGAAGCTAAAAACAATTGCAACACAGTTGATTCATAGTCCAGGTTAAGTGATTCACATTGAGAAGTATGCCCATCAAACAATCTCAAAGTTTATGCAAGTATTTATAATCCCTGGGCCCGAATATGCTAGACAACCTTTGATGAGAATCAAAACGAGAATCATTGATGAGAATTGTAAATAAAACCTGACGAATCAGATCAGGGATGATTTTAAGGAACCATACTTTTTTAAAAGTGTATAAATGTTGGCGAATCTTACCAATTCTTAAAACACCAACTATAAAATGTTTGGCGATATTTTTCAAAAAATATTTTAATTTCCAAGGATTTTATATCAGTTATATAATAATTTGGCAATTTTTAAGGTGAAAAAATTTTACCCCATCAAAATTGGGCGAAACAGGGCTTCAAAAAATGCAAAATGACAAATCTTTTTTTGGAGAAAAACATGGAAAAATAGCCCATGGGCTAAATTTTGTCCCTAAAATTACCCCCCTGACTATGTTTGTGTTAGACCTTAAAGCCTTGAAACCCGAATATAAGAATAACAAGGTATGAACTTTTGTTGTGGTAGTAGTTATGATAAAATAAATTTAGAATAAATAGTTATGACAAAATAAATTTAAAATAAGTAAAGAACTGGGTAAATTATTTCTTACTTTAAATTATAGTTAAAACTTAAAATAAGTTCAAGAGACGATGAAAATCTAGTTAAAATTTACGAGGAAATGGAATTTAACGAATAAATTGCATTTTACCAAAAAGAAAATATGTTTAAAAACTTAGAAATAAATTCGAGAAAAACTGAATTTAGTGAAAAAATTGCTTTCTAATCCTGAAATACAATACAATACATTTAAAACTTGAAAAGTTCATCACTGAAATGCTTAAATGTTTATAATAAAACAATTCACCTATCCAATCAATTGGATTTGATTCTCCAACACTAGTGTGCCATGTAGACATTTTCAAAGATTGAGATCAAATATTTGAGAACTCCCAATGGCTTTCCATTTGGAACATTAGAATTGTAAGAATCCATAGGATACATATCAAGAAAATCGGACGACATACTTAGAATCCTACCGATCGATAGATAAAACATTGGGGCAACTTGAGATCCTTCAAAGGAACCATGAGATATCGTCGGGCATAGCTTAGAACCATGCCATGATTTTTTTATAATCATGGGTTGTTATAAAATACTTCATATGGTAGTATATAAACAACCATGATTGGTGAAAATTAAAAAGTTGACGATGGGGGTGAACTTTAATATTTAATATTTTATTTGAACTTTAAGACCATAGATAATTTTATGGAAGGATGAAGGCACCGAACTATAAAACCATGAGAATGCATAAGAAAACCAAAACCTAAGCTTTTGAAAGAGTAAAATATTAATTAACATTGCCATTGGTGGGACCTCGTTAATTGTTTTTTTTTTTCAGGAAGAAAAAAGCCTGTCCTTGTTATTCAATTAAGAATCAAAGGTCATCTTTACATTCAGCCCAAAACTGGGTAAAAACATAATCACTCTCCATAGGAGTTCTGCCAGGGGAAAAGGCAACCAAACACAATGTTCCCATCAGTGAACTGTCTCATCATGAATGGGCAGTCCACCTCATCATATCTATCGAGTGCCAAAAGGCACTGAAACTGCACTCTAAAAGAGAGTACTCAAAATGATGATAATACCACACTAAAAAAAACAGGGAAGAAACTCCCTTTTAATATACATCTCAGAAAAGCTGAAAAGAGCCATGAGATACCAACTGGTTCTCGAAAAATTCCTTATATTTTCCAATACCTTGAGAAAACATGAGTGCATCCTTAGAGAGTCGGTCAGCTAACCGATTGTGCTCTCGATAGATATGAGTGAAAGACAAAGCCTGTAAGCTAGTGAATAGCTTAATTGTTTATGAAAGGATGAAGGCACCGAACTATAAAACCATTAGCTTAATTGTTTATGAAAGGATGAAGGCACCGAACTATAAAACCATTAGAACGCATAAGAAAACCAAAACCTAAGCATTTGAAAGAGTAAAATATTAATTAACAAAACCTCGTTAATTGGTTTTACTAATTTGTGACTTTTTGGAATGACATGTGACTTCTGATTGAAGGGCCATGTTTTGCACTTGCATAGTGTAGAGGACAAGTGAGGCTTTAAATGGAATGGGTACACAATCCTTTTTAATATTAGATTATTTATTTATTTATTTATTATGTTGTTGGAAATTATAAATGTGTATTTTTATATAGGTAAATTTTAGAATTCAAATCATTTAGTTGTGTTCAGTTTGTAGGTTTCAAAAACCTACAAATAATCATTTTTCTTTCTTTCTGAGATTAAAATGACATTGTGGTTAGAACCTTAATTCATGTGCAAATGAATTTTGAATGATAAGTTTGGGTCCCATTTGGGATAGTGCTTTGTTAAAATACGGTTCTATCTACTTATCTCAAAATTTTGTTATATAGGTTTCTAATCTGTTAAGTGATATCATCAAGATTCATTAGCAAGAGGCAACAAATGACTGAAACAAATTTTTAGAGACAAAGGAAACACACATATCTAATATTTTTTTGAAATCGATATTGATATCTGCGAACAAATGCAATATATATCATGAAAGACATCATATAAAAGAAAACACTATTATGTAAAAAATTGTCAAGCATACCTTTTGACACGACAAACAACGCCATAGATCTTGACAACTCTTGAACAAATCCACTTCCGACATCTCCTGACAGCTCCCGAAAAACTCTTCGATAGCTCCCGAAAAACTCCCCAACAGCTCCCAAAAAACTACCCAACAACTCCTGACAACTCCACATCCAACAACTCTCGGAAACTTTTGACGGATTGGAGGGAGTGAAAAAGTTTGTAGCGTGGCCAGACAGATTAATTCACAGGTGTCGAATATATTCACGGGTTCTATCAACAAGGATTCACGGGTGCCAACAAGAAGGATTCACAGGTTACAAAGGGTGGCAAAGGGTGGCACACAGTGCGAAGACAGGTGGATAGCAAAGAGTGGTGCAGGGTGTCGAGATGGGTGGGTGGTGAAAACTGACAAACGGTTGACATAGACAATTATCGTTTAAATATATAAATAAGTTTTCATATGACAAAACTTTTGGTAGAAAGTTTTTTCGACTGAACATTTATTTGCTCGGCCAAACAATTTATCCGATCAGCAAGCACCCAACTTCATTATCTTTAACTTTCGTCCAAAAAAGTAAATGATTCGGCTGGAAGCATTTTCATTATGAATTTTGTTGAGTGATTCTCATCGAATATACACCCACTTTCATGATTCCCCCTAAGTCGCTAGGTAGGATAATGAAATTATGAGAGGGTTGCTCTAACAATTACCAATATTTTCACTTATTTTCACTTAACTTGATTTTGACTTTATTTCTACACTAATAGATAATAGTTTTCTGGACTTGAACTTCTCCACATGCACTTTGAAGAAAATGGAAGAATTTATTTTTTAAATATTTTCTATGTATGTGGAAATTCACTTTACTTATGCCAAATATGGAATATTTTTATTCTTGATCTTTTTCTTATTATAAATATTTGGTTGTGAGATTCTGGAGCAATAGATATACAAGCTAAAGCAAGCTGCAATACAGTTAGCAATAGATTGAACAAGAGACAAAAAATAGAGTAACATTATCTTTATTGACCATCAAAGAATAATTACAATAACTCATCAGAGATGAGAGTTCCAATGCAATTTACATTGGAATACAATAGAGAATTCCTGCCCAATGTTGTACATATAGGCGATTCAAATTCCTTAAGTCTGCAACGTGAATTATTTACTAATGCATGGAGACCTAGTTGGGATTAACTTAGAACTCATATGCCATTAGTTAGTCATACAATATCTCAAAGATGAGTTACATAGCTCATAATTAACCTAGGATGACACATGTAGGCTTAGTTACGTAGAATAAAGGATCTAATCCATGCATAACTCATGCATGAGAGGAATTTGCTCAAAACATTAAGGAGGGTGCTCTCTGATCAAAATAGTAAAGGAGGGTGGAGTTAGTTTCCTAGAATTACTCTAGAAAGTCAAACATGCAATGTAGGACATTAAAATCATGGAAAAAACCCTAATTAAAGGAAGGAACCCTCACATTCCAAAAATAGCCTTGAAATCACGCTCAAACTCCAAAATTAACATATTACTTAGTTGGTTCTTAGGATGAATCTCTCTAGTGTCTTAGATGGTTAATTTGAGTCAAAATTGGACCGTTGCAAACCTCAGATCAAGATCTAAGTCCTTAGGTGAGAGATTAATGCTAAGAAGAGGGTAAATATTTTCTAACACCCCCCATAATCCTAACTTGCTAAATATAATGCAAAAAATAATGGGTCTTAAAATTTGTAGCCATGTTAGGCACCCATGTACAAAAAAACTCCTAAAAAAATGGAAATAAAAAACCTAGTGGGAAATACCACCCCAAGAGGATAGAAGTGAGATCCACTATGTGGATGGTAAACAATATCCGAAAACCAGAAAATATGACAAGCCAATGAAGTAGGATCTAATGATGATAAATCATAATCTTCTCCAATGAGTGTGCTAAAGTTACAAAGCTAAAGTTGATACCAGTTGACAACAATCATATATCTTCAAACAACTAAGGCACTAATATCTGACAATTTATTATTATTTAGTTTTTTACTTTAGATTGAAAATTTAATGTTACTCACTTGACGCTGAAATGAAGTGAAATGAAAGTAAGAAAAAATAGGCTCTCCACAAAGCAGACAAAATATTTACATTAGGAAAACCCAATACAATAAAAACATAACTTTAAGGTGAGGCTTATGCTTTGTTCTTTTCTTATCATCTATAAAATGTAAATACAAAGAAAGATGCACTCACTATGGAGTTTCCATGGACATTGTGATCAATCTGACTGATAAAGGATATTACACTTTCTCTATTTTACCTCAATATCCCACTCCTAGATGGTATGCTCAACTATTGAACAATATACAATACAATAATAACATAACACCTTCTTTTCCTAGTGGCCCAATATTTAACATTATATGATAATTGTCTAAGATTAGGGTTAGGGTTTTTATCATGCCTCAACCCTCAATTAATGTTAGGGTTTTTTAACCTCAAGTATAATATTAAAGTACACACATGACTAGATCCACATGGGTGAGTAATGTGAGCTAATGTGGCATCCACTTAGTTTCATGGTGGTCAATAAGATAGGGCAGCTTGCGGGAAGCATAATGTTTTTCATATGAAATCTGATTAAGACAATTTTTCGCACCATTAGAAAGGCGTCGATGTGTAGAAAATCATGAAGAAGATAATGTTTTGGCCCTAAAAATGAAATTTAAGGCCTCAAATAGGCTCCTAAAGGTTCTAAACCCTAAATCATCAAAGTGTAATCTTAACATAAAATGGACCCTACAAGCAAATCCACTGTATTCCACCTAGAATGCACCAAAATACATGAAAAGTAATATAATGATCCATTTTAGATCATTTTCTATTTAGCCAAACAAATTATTGTTGCTTAAAGCCTTGAATGAAACAAATGACAACAAACAAAAGACACTACAATGAATGGAAAAAAATTCCATAGTCAATGCTACTAATTCCAAGCAACAATAATTGGTCAATGATCCAGATGGAGATGGGTGGCCACCCACCTATTTCACCACCTCAAAACAATTGTTCATTTTGGAGGTTTCCTAGTAATTTTCTATGGTTTTTCGGGTCCTAATTTTTTAGGGCCATTTTGAGGACCTAAACGACATTTTTTTACGATTCATGGGGGGCAGGGGGTGGGAAATGGTTTATAATGGCATGCATTTGGTCCCAATAGAAAGATGTAAATATAGGATAGACATTTCCAATGGGAAATCGAACATTCCAATCATAGATAGTATGAAAAGGTCAAGACCCCGAGAAGTTGATTGTTCAACTAACCACCTTAAAGCCGCAAACTTTATGACGCTTCATATTCTAGAGTTATGTTTTGGATTTTTAGGGCTCCCTCCCTCATGCTTATTATAGATAGGACCTTTTAGCCTCATTTTGTATTCATCTTGTGATGAATGAGAGTAGCCTCCACATCTCTTCTCAGAGATACAACAACCACCATTCTAGCTGCTTTATTGTACAATCTGTTCTATTTCTGCCATTTAATAGAATATGTGTTTGTTGGATCTCTGTTTTCCTTGCAATATGTATGTGTTTATGTTTCTATATATGTTATTTCATTTCGTTCTCACATAAAATTGGATAAGTGGTATCAGAGCAATATGCTCTTTGATTATTTCTCTGTGCATGTCCTCGACAAGGTCAGGGTATAGAGAGTTGGGTCCCAAATTAGTTTCACTTGGGGAATATCACTCATGCTGCACCAAACGACCTCCCATGGTGTAATAAAAGAGATATGACAGAGCAGGAGATCCTATCAATTCATTTCTCAAGGAATACCTCTCATGACAGAGGAACGAGGTGATGGATATTTTTTCCTATATCCTTCGATGAATCTCAGTAGTGGTGGTTGTACCTTTAATGAGTAGTCATTTTGGATATGCAATTCCATTCAAGGTACAATTTAACTTTGATATTCCTTTATTTGAAGGCCAGATCGATGCTGATGCCCTAGATAAATGGTTGAATGTTCTAGAAGGGTATTTATCTGTCCACAAGTTTTTCAACAGGGAAAATATCACCTTTGCGCTCCTCAAGGAAGTCCTCCATGTCAAAAATTGGCGGGAAACTTATTCGGAGAAAATCTCATCAGATGAGTCTAGAATGTTTGAGGCCAATCCCACTTGGGCCTCTTTTAAATATGTTGTTAAGGAACAATATTACCCTGCAGGAAACTATTATGACCAACACACAAAATGGACCATCATGCATCAAGAGAGGCACCAAACGGTGTCAGAGTACACCAACAACTTTCATACCTTGTGCACAAAGCTGGGTATCAAAGAATCCTAGCGACACCTGGTACTGAAATATCGAAGTGGATTACATAGGTATAGATGAACATAGATGGAAATATTGGACATCTCTTCATTCAGATATGCCTATTAGTATGTTGTCAAAATTGAGGAGAAATTTTGATAAAAGAACAAGTGAGAATTTGGACCTGTGAGTCCACTACAAAAGCAAGGAAAGGGAAACCATGGATCACAGAACAAGAGACAATGAAAGGAAACCTAGTCCCATCCACAAGAAAAGAAGGGTAATGGAAAGACAAATAAGGACACTGGGAACTGGTTTCAGTTCTACAAAATCCTTTGTCACAACACTGATGGATTCTGCTCAAAGTAGTCATTGCTGGACGAGATCAAAGCTTCAAAATTAGATCCTGATTATGATTCCGAACTCAATGTCATGGATATGGAACAAGGGAAGCTAAACATTGATTCAAAACCCAGTGTCACTGTTGCTACCACACAAATTCAACTAGAGGAACCTATAGAGTAAGAGGCAGAGGAGCGCCTCTTCCACTCGCAGATGTGGGTAAAGGGAATCCCACTACATTTTCTTGTTGATAGTGGCAGCTAAAAGAATATGATCTCAACAAAAGTCATCAAGATATTGGAGCTTCTGAAAACACCATACCCACAACCATACAACATTAGTTGGCTAAGTCAAAGACGAGGTATCCGTGCTAATCAGCAATGCCACCTACCATATGGAATCAAGCCTTTCAAAGACGAGGTAATATGTGATGTGGCCCCACTTGAATTCTGTGATGTTCTTTTAGGAAAACCATAAATGTGGAAGCATCATGCTGTATATGAATCATGACCTCGTAGTGTCATTGTCACTTTGGGAGGATAATTCTATTAGATACTAGAGAAATTTTACACCTGCAACATTCGTGAAGGGAAGGAATATAATCTCCCACACCGTGAAATTATCCCCCTTCACAATTTACTCTGAAGGATAACATCATACCATAGATACCTCCACACCCTCTACATAGGGTCCCTCTGCTCAACATAAACAAGAAGAACACAAAGTTAGCATTCCTCATCCATTCGAGTACCTCTACAGTGCAAGGCCACACATTAAAGGTGCTCATCTAGAACAGTTTAGACAGAGGATAAAATGGAAACCATAATTTTTGAACAACTCTAGCGCATCTATTGATAAAAATTATATCCATCTCAGTATGTCAAAGAAAGGAAACCTTTTCATTTCAGCGAATGCCGCACCACGAGATCAACTCAACACACAGTTCGAGATATGATACCAGATTTGACACAATAGAGACAATTTCTTCCTAAGGGAGTAGGATTGATCCATATGGATATCGGTGTTCACCCACCTATTCCATTGCCTCAAAACAATTGTCCATTCTGGATATTTCCTAGTAATTTTCTTTGATTTTTCGGGTCCTAGACTTCTGGGGCCGTTTTGAGGCCCTAAACGACGTTTTTGATGATTCGAGTTTCGAATGGTTTTCAATGTCATGCATTTAGACCCAATAAATATATGTAAATATCAAATATACCTTTCCAATGGGATATCGAACACCCCAATCAGAGATTGTATACAAAATTTATGACCCCAGGAAGTTGTTATATGTTCAAATAACCACCTCGGGGCCAAAAACTTTATGATGGTTCATCTGCTAGAGTTATATTTTGTAAGTTTAGGGTTCTCAACCTCATTATTATTATAAATAGGGCCTTTCAGGCTCATTTTGTATTTATCTTGGCACATATGAGTGTAGCTGCCACATCTCTTCTCAAAGATACATCTACCACCATTCTAGCTACTTTATTCTACATTCTATTCTATTTCCTCCATTTAATAGAATGTGTTTTCTGCATCTCTGTTTTCCTTGCAATATGTCGGTGTTTATGATTTTATACATGTTCTTTCATTTCGTTCTTAGATAAATCCAGATCAGTCAATGATGCCATCTTTGGGAAAATTATGCTTTACAATTTCCTCCTTTAGTATTTACTTTCAATTTTTTAATAGACATGTTTAGAATTATCTAATTGATTATGACGAATCATTTAAAGTTATGCCATATTCTATAGTGGAAAAGTAAATGTTGAACCCAATAAATTATCTACCCATATAATTCAACTTGACAGATCAAAATTCTAAGTGATAGAATAATTCAAGAATTTATTAATTAGATTAGACTCTAACCCAAAATTACACAAAGTTATTAATATAATAATGGTAGATATCCCTTAAGGTTATGGGATATTGTTGAGTAGAAATTGGTTCCAAAAACGTGCAGGTTATTTTGCTAAAGATTAGTCTCACCTATGGTCACCTTGGAAGGGGAACATATGAAATTTAGGGAAGATAAAGAGAAATACATGAAGCACATATATAGAGAGAAACATGAAACACAATACTAAACTTGAGAGTAAAATTGAACCAATTTTGTTTTCAAATTATATTCTTAGAAATTATTTCTTAGAAACTGATTTTGGGAGATTTTTTTTATGGAAAATTTCCCATTCAATTCTGTTGAACAATTTGGAATCCTCCATTGACTCAGACTATTGTGCCTCACTGTAACATAGTATAAGTACATAACACTAACAACTGTAGCTTAGAATTAAGAACTAACATTTTCAAAGTATATTTTGATAGTTCAAAATCACAGGAAGGAGTAGGAGTTGGTTGCACCCTAATTGATCCAATAGGTAAGAGAAAATTGATTTCCTACTAGAATTTGAGTGCACCAATAATATAATATAATATGAATATTTTATGCAAGGAATTAGAAAATCTATGGACATAAATATTAAATGCATTCAAGTCTTTGGTGATTTACAAATAATAATGCAACAAAGTTAAGAATTCAATTCATTGCCATCCGCCTCACCTAAATATTGCCAACAAGAACTATGGAGTTTGAACGACAAGTTTCAAGCATTTAAAATAATCTCCATTCCTTGAAAAAAAAATAGGAAAACATAATATCTATCTAATGTTGCTTCTCATTAGGGATTTCCAAATAATTTTACGAATGAAAGATTTTCTATTGATTTTAGTTTTAGTCCTTCCATCCTAGATAATGTTACAAACCAGGGACTCTTCAATGACCGTAAACAGGTTATTGGATTTATAATTTTGACCAACTGGTTGATTAATATTATGCTAGTGACCCTACATGAAAGAAATACAGGGAAATTAATATTTCCAAGATATGAGATTCATCGATGCATGCAGTTGTCTCCATTTTCATTAAGTTTTTCAAGGTGAAAATATACTTCCATATCCTCAAGTGTCAAATGTTGTCGACGGAGAGGGCGTTAGAGGGATGCACATCATGTGGACTAGCATGCTACTAGTTAGCATGGGGACTTAACTGACCCAATATTTCACCCTATGGATGAATTGACCCAATATCATCTATGCATATTTTTATTATTATCATTTCCCAACCTCAAGGCTGCTACTCATGATACTGATGTGAGGGCCATGAGATCCCTAGATTAATTTATTGGGGTAGTTGATTTCTTGAATAAGTGGCAGTGTAGTGGAAATGTGTTCACACTCTAGTACATGGTAGCGTGGTGGAAATGGGTAGTTTAGGTGGACATATACCAACATTGTGGTATAAATGTATAAAGAGACCTTGATTTTCCCTAGCCCCTTGGTGAAGGATGAGGGCCTATGGGTGAATAAATTATATATTTAAGATTTGCATTTGTTAATTTTATTTTGTATTCTTCAACTATGATATACATGCGATATCGATATATGACATTTTTTGTGGATGCATATATCAACCCTATGGGTCCATCGACAGTTTCAACATCTCCCCCACCAAACATAGTAGCAATAGGGTGGCCTACCATGAAGGGTTGGTGACATTTTCACCACCATGAGGTGGGGGTAGTGATGCTGGTAGGGGGGATGAGTGATGACGAAGTGATGGATTTTTTTTTTTGTAAATAAAAAGGATTATATTACTGCAATGTCACGTAATTACATACCGCATGAAGATCCCATAATCATTATACCCAACTTTAACAAGATTTACATTCTTCCCAAAAAAGTGCCCTATTCCCCCAAAACAAAACATCCATATTGTTCTTGACATAACCGCATTCCTGATACATACATAAAATGCCTACCCTGACTTCAAACATAAAAATAATGGTCCTACTAACAAAGAACTGGACGATAATAACAAAGCACAAAACAGAGGCCTCAAACCCGACTCTAGGCTAGAAATCCTAGCCAGGCTTAGTCTACTTTGGGTTGAGGTGAGCATTTGGCCTTTTTTGCTTCCTAGAGAGCTCCTTATCTGGATTGATGTATGGCATGGCCCCTTTCTGGTTCACCTTCCTGATTGACCCTCCTTCATCTGCTTGCACTATCCCTGGGTGAAAGAATTGAATCCCCATCCACGAGGCCATGATATCGATATTCCTATGCATAAGATGACAATCGACATTATGCTCCTTCCACACTATGATAGGTTCTTTGTCCCCCTCCGGCTTGGAATCATTTCTAAGAGAAGAGTGCATGAGAAATTTCATGTTAACCCATTAGAGCATGAGCATTCTATCATAAGTCATGGCCCTCCCGATCGTATTACCAGGGTCCATCACCTAGGCCTCAACCTCCCGACGTAGCACCTCACCAGGAATATCCTTAACTTCCTCCCACAGGTGGTCTGCAACCGTTTCAATTTCACTATGAGTTTCTAGTGGGACACAATCCTTGAAGATATCAGTGACCTCTTGCACGTGAATCTAGGCCCTTGTCCCACAACCCTTCTCGCCCTTCTACTCCTCTACCCCCTTACCATTTTCACGATAGTCGTTCGAGGCCTCCCCCATCCCTAGGTTTCCCCACTTGAAGCACTTGGGAGCCATGATAATACCCCCATAGAGAAACCCCTCAATGAACACCAACGCTATAGAGAAAAAACCAAATCTACAAGCCTTGTCAGCTAAGAAACTATACACATAACCAAGAATAACTGGGTTACTCCTTAGAGGCCGGATGGAAGTTGACAGAGCTGCTTATGGATATAAGGGTGGTGGCCTCATCATAATCATAACGGTTCTGTATACATCCCTTGTCACCCAGATCTTACCATCATCCCTCTCCATACCCGGAATTCAAATTGGCATTCTCTTTGCCTTAAAAACCATATCAGTCCTTTTTCGCGGATATTTATTTTCCGTCCTTTCAGGCATGAAACCATACCTAGATAACACGATGAAGGTCTAGTCATGAGAGAAACTCATCTTTTCAGCCACGAGATCATGCATGGCGAGTCTCCTTCCCTATAGGATACATCATCCTCCCCCTATCACCCTCCTGTTTGCCGTGAGATGAGGCCTCCATCTGTTAGGTAGCGCCATAATCACAGAAAGGAAACTTTATGCAATGGGGGACACACCCCTCAGCCCCAAAGTCATCTAGTGTACCATTCTTGTGGGCCCTACCCAACTCCACACCAGCGTTGGCCAACAGGTCGGCCACTTGGTTGGAATATCTATGAATGTGGCTAAATGACACAACCGAATGCGCAGTAATGAGGTTGCGAAGGGTGTCACGTATGCTATCCAAACACCATCTAGATGAATTTCTCTTATTTGTTCTGCCATTAACAATCCTCTTATCCATTTGGATGAAGATATTTGAATCACCTTCGATAATCACAGGCATCCAACCCTTCCTGATCGTAATCTTGAAACCCCTGATCAATCCCTCTAGCTCTGTCGAGTTGTTAGTATCTTCTCCAATGGAACCATAATAAAGATTCAGAATTTTCCATGTTGAATCCTTACAAAACCCTCCATAGCCTGCAGGGCCCAAGTTCCCTTTGGCTTCCCCATCGAAGTTTAACTTATACACCTGCAATGGGGGTGGGGACGAAAAGTTCAGACTTGAGGGCCTACACACCACATCCTTTCTGTGAAGGCCATCCATCTAAGTTCTATCTAGTCCCCCATCCCTCTGTAATGTGGACTTCTTCCTTCGGGATGATCTTATCTTGATCGTTCCATTGCATACTTCGAATAATTTCCTGGAGGTTTCTCACCAAGGTTTTCCAAATTTTTTCAACTGTATGGCCTTTATCCTGAAAAATACGACCATTTCTTTCTTTCTAGACACTCCACATAGCCATCCCAGGGAAGGAAGACCATAAGGTTCACATAATACAATTCTTGAAGGCTTTGGGATTCCATTCTCGGAGAGACTTTCATGGCTTTCCTCTGCATCTATCACTCCGTTGGAACGCTAAAAACACATGATCCTAAATGGAGGGAGTTTAAGGGTATCTATCTAACAAATGTGCCATATTCTCTTCATTATGGAGACATAAAATGCACTAGGAGGGACCCTAGATCCCTCGTCGTCTGAGGTTATCTCATGCAAGGATTCTTCCACTAACCACAAGCCAAAAAAAGGTAGCCACCTTTGGCCAAGGATTTGTCTCCCATATATTCTTCCACATTCCATCCTTAGCCTCCTAGTGGCCATGTCTGATGTCATAGGCCTCCTTGATGCTAAACGTACCCTTCTGCATGTAACCCCACCTTAAAATATCTGGGCTAGCTTTGACATTAATAAATATCTTCTGAAGCTCTTCTTGGAACGAATGCAATTCCTCATCTCTGATATGACCCTCCCTGCCTTGGTATCTGCATCATCACTTCTCATCAGGCCCTGGATCCTCCCAGTAATGACTCACCTTGACCCTTCCCTTCTCCACCCCTCTAGCTTTGATGTGCTTCCACCTAGGTTCTATCTCCAACTTCGGAAACTGGTTCTAAGAATCCTCCCAGAAGTTGGCACTCTACCCATCCCTCATTTCCTAGAAGCAATGCTCCTAAACCACCCTCTGACCAATCAATGCCTTCAGCCAGATAGGGGATTCGGGTTGCTCCTCATTAAATTAGATCAGCTGGTTTTTTGGTCTATCTTAGGCATATTTGATGTGCCATAAACTATCCCAAGGCTCCAACGAGTAATTGCACTACCACCACCAAATTTTATCCCCCTGGATGTCACCCAGGACCTCAGGGTCCCGAAGTTCCAAACCACCTCTCTCCTTAGGGAAGCATATCTTCTCCCAACTTACCAACGAGAATTTAGCCTTGGCTTCTCTACCACTCCATAGGAATTTTCTCTGCAGACTCCTAATTTCCCTTAAGATTGATTTTGGTGCAGATAACACTGAGAAGAGGTAAATTGGCATGGCTTTCATCACCGGTTTGACAAGGACCAACCTACCGGGAAAGTTGAAAGGGTGAAGAACCCAACTTGAAAGCCTATGTTTTAACCTATACAAAAGCTCCTTCCATGATACCTTTTTCAGCGTGCTATTCCCTAGGGGAATACCAAAATATTTGGATGGAAAAGTGCCTCTGGAGAATGCGAGGATCCTATCGATGTTCTTCTGTATTATGGGCGCATTATTAAAAAATAAAACTTGAGATTTGTTCGCGTTAACTGCCAAACCCGAGGCCATAGAAAATAGGTTGAGATTCCTCTTGTAGGACCGGGATTCTTGGACTGAAGGGTGCCCCATAAGCATCATGTCATCCATGAACTTCTGGTGTGTCTGCGAATCCATTCCCTTATGGAGTTTAAGCCCTCGAATCTTGCCACTTCTCGATTGGGTTTGGATGAGCTTGATCAAACCTTCTGCCATTAAAATGAAGAGGAAAGGGGACAGTGGATCACCCTGTATGATATCGCTTGAGGGATGGAACAACTTAGGTAAGGATCCATTCAGAAGGATAGAGAAGAAGGGTGTCGTTACCAGACCGATTACCCACTCCACCCACTCTGATTAGAAATCGAAGGCTTCAAACATCTGTTCCATATATTTCCAACTTAGTTTATCATAAGCCTTTGCAATATCCATTTTTATCAACATACCCAGTATCCTAGTACTTTTTAGGGAGTGAATCACTTCGTGAACCAAAATGACTCCATCCAGGATCTGCCTCTCCTCCACAAAGCCCGATTGTTCTGGGCTTATTAGATTGTGAAGGAGAGGTTTTATTTGATTCACGATTACCTTATAAATTATTTTGTAGATCACATTTCATAAAGCTATAGGTCTAAAATTACCTGGGATATCTGCTCCATCCTCTTTCGAAAACAAGGCCAGGAAAGTTGCATTAAGAGATTTGAGCACCCCTCGTTTACTTCTCGACTCTTCAACTATATCTAAAAATTATTCCTTGATCAGGTCCCAAAGGCACTGTGTGGCAGGAGGTCTTTGAAAGCCTCTTGATATTTATCCAGAGTACGCATTCCTCCCTTCTTATCCCTGAGAAAAGTGATTAGATTAAAATCCCCCCTATTGACCCAATTTCCTTCACCTACTTGTATTTGAATCCATCTCAGAAAATCCAAAAAGGCTTGCTTTTGAGGGAAGGCGTCAAGGCCATAAAGATTCACCAAAATACCCTTAGCTCCTGTCCCCAGGAAATGGAAATTAGCCAACATAGAGAATTGGATGTCCATCCATTCCATGAGGTCAACAACTCTTGGATTACATAGGACTGCTATCCCACCATCCATGCCAGCTGCATCTATCACCATTAATCGGCTTCCCTTCTATATCTTCTCCTTGAGTTTCTCCATCACCTCTGAACTGCATTTTGTTTCTTGAAGAAAAAGGACATCCAGTATCTGTTGCTTAATCTTCCTCGCTAGTGTCTTAACTTTCCTGGGGTGATTACACCCCTTGATATTCCAGGATATTATCTTCATTGGATAACCTTACTTACATCAGAGAAGGCCTCCGTAATTGTTTGGTACTAACTTGGTTCGATGAGTTTTACACCTACCTCCGCGATTCACTGCTTATTCGTTTTCCTTCCCCTCTTCAAATCCTCCTCCCGGGGCTTCCTTTTTCTACCCTTCTAAGAATATGCTGCAATCACCAGATGCTGTTGAGATCTGGTGTTGATGATGGATTCCTGGAGTATCTCTAGTTTCTTTCGGGAGACATACCCCTGCCCCTTATTTCCACATTCCTCCTCAATCGTGTCCATATCTAATTCCCCCAATTCCATTTCTTCCACTTCATCCTCTTCCATCACCTCCATTGGGGTATTTTGATCCTCCTCTCTACTTTTTTCTTTCTCCTTTTATTCCTATTGCTTTAATGGGTCCTCCTCTCTTTGCCCCTCCCCCTCGGTCCCAGTATCCTCCAGGATCTGGAAAGGGTTATTGGATTTGGTTGCTTTTCTGAACTTTCCTTTCATGGTTTCGGGGGTCTGCATGCCCTGCTTCTCCTCTTGCTTTTGACCTGCGTGAACCCTTCACCATCTATCTTGCCCTCTTGGAGTTGGTTCTTTGTGGTATGAGGTGGAGAAACTTTATGCAGTTCCTCCCAAAGTGACCATATTCGTGGCACTTTCTACATCTGAATTTTTTTTTCTCATAGTCAATAGTCTAGATCCATTCTTCATCATCCCAGTTTAGGATGATTACCTCCAATAGGTCTTTTGATAGATCCATGTATACACAGATGCATGCAAGGGATGTGTATCTCTACTATTTGGCATTCTCTGCCACCTTCATAAATTCTCCCAGCGAGTTTTTGATATCTTACAATATTTCTAGATCCCAGTATTTGTAGGGAAAGGAAAACAGTCGGATCCATACTGGGGAAACCGTCATGTACTCAGTTTCCGGGTTGAACCGCTCTTTCCAAGTACGAAGATATAACCTCGCTGACAAGAAGAAGTACATTCGACCCTATAGAACCCTATCCCTAGCCTCTTGATTGAAGAAGATTATTGTGAAAAAACCCTTGGACCCTAGATGCAGATCATAGTGGCACTTAGGGTTCCACACGCTTTTGATCCAATGAACTAGATCCCTCTCCTTTGGCCACACTCCCACAAATTTTTGATAAGAGCCTTATCCTTCCACATCTCGATATTCCCCTCACCTTATCGGATTTCATCTGGATGGATGGTATAGATTGGGATTTTGGAAGGCACCCTCCTGGGATAGATCTTCTTCCCCTACCCGATCCATCCTTGCTCCCTTCTCCACCACCATTTTTTTCTTCCACAGGTTCCTGGCTCCAAGGAGCCACCCCCGCCATGATTAGAAGCAAGGGGTTTTGCATCCCCCACCCACTGTAGTCTCTACATCAACGCTTCCACTTCCAAATCCTCATGATCTCGCCAGATCCAAACTTTGAGCCAACCCCAAGTGTTATTAAGTTGAGGAGGTGATGGAGTTGATGGCTCATGTTTATGTGCTTTTGGGGGTGTTAATGACCATGGGTGGTGTAATACCCCATTTTTACCCTTGGTGTATAAATTGGTTTGATGTGTAAATATTGTGTATATGCGATGTATGATTCCTAGTCTGGAGATCAAGGCCAAGGCCCCACAAGTGAATGGCTCAGATTATGGAGGGAGTTATTATGTATTTTGTAGACCATGTGCTAGTAAGAAATGTACAATGTAAAATCATGTAAATATTTGTAATGTAAATAAAAAGTCTAATGTTGGCTATGGAGGTAACTGAAAAATGATGGGGCTATGTGTTATCCACTAGGTAGAGGTGAGGGGGTGTGGGAGAGTCAACCCTTTATTGCCAAGTGTCATATTGAGGACCCAAGAAGGCATCGTTTCCACTCTTAATTTTGCTATAAGGAGGTAGTTGAGAGATGAACTCCTACGTTTAATGAAGCATGGGGATGAGTTCAGAATTGGTATGGCCAGGCATGGGATGAATTGATGGACAGAACAATCAAGTACATTATGGAAATGCATTTCCTTGGACCAAGAACCCAATATAGGGGAGTCACACCCCATGAGTGAGGGGTGTAGTGTGCAATTGGGGAAATTGAGCGTTGTGATGCGTTTTCCTTCATCTTGAACCCTATGTGGAAGAATCATCGTTGAATTGGGTATGTGTGTTGCATACCCAACAATGAGCATGGTAGAATTGGAATCCAGAGTGAAATCCAATTTCGAGAGTGTTGGAAATGCTAGGAATCTGTGTGGACTATGAAAAATGGTGAAGGCACGAGACCTATGTCGGTTTAGTATATTGGACCTTCTATACCAACATTGAGGAGCTACGGAGGAAAGTGGCACCCGAGGGACTGTGTAGCAGAGAAGGGGATATTCCTTGAGATGGGTGTGGTAGTAATGTGGGTACCAAGGCTAGTTGAAGCTGATAGAGAATATTGTATCTCTATGGTTGGTCTCACTGGTTTAACATTCATTATCCTTATTTATATGTGGGTTTGATAAACCCAAATGTGTGCTAGATTATGGTGAGTGTGTATCCATTGTTGTGAGTGAGCAGGAGTGCAGTTCTCCTTAGTGGATAACATAGCCCAACTCGGGGGTGGTCTCTAAGGTGAAATAATATAGGCTAGACAGAGACCTATGGTTGGGTGGAACTTTGGCCTCACATAACTAGTTGCATGGATGATTTCGATTGAAAAGATAAGTGTTCTGCTGTTTCTGAATGCTCAAAATTTCTATGTGATGGATGAATTTTTATTCCTGTTGAATTGAATGAAATGGAATATTGAATTGTTCAATGGAATTCCTATTCATAGTATGGAAATGAGTTATTGATGTGCATGATTTTATTGTTATTATTCCTGTGATGAATAGAGCATTTTGGGCATGCATTGTACTTGTAGTTCAATTGCATTTTCTATTGTAAGTGTTTAATTTTCATATGCACAAATCTTGTAGTAGGGATATGGTATTTGTATCTTATCCGCGTGTTATAATTGACCAAGTTTTTAGTTTCCACATCAAAAGAATTATGCAAATTTTCCATGGCCAAAATAGTAGGGACAAATTCTAAGGTCAGAAGCGAAATTTGGATAAGTGTTGAACATAAGGTTGTCTGCTAACATGCCAAGTGCTTACATCATAATCAATGCAAGAAGTTGTGAAATTTTGTTTACTGTTCCGAATTTTGACTCCCAATGTCAAAAACATAAGATTCAACAAGTTAGTGCTGTTCGTTGGAAATTCGTTTTGAGTTTTCGACTTATGACTCCCGACGTAAAAAATGTTAGAGTCGACAAGCCAGGATCATTTGTTGGAAGCCATTATGTAGTGCCAACGTCTGACTCTGAATGTCAGAAACATTGGATTTGGGAATTTCGGATTGTTTGTTTGAAGATCCTTTGTGTGTTCTGACTTTCGACTCTCGATGTTGAAAATATCAGAGTCAGAAAGTTGGGTTGGTTTTATTGGAAACTTGTTTTATGGTTCCGACTTTCGACTCTTGACGTTTAAAAGGTAGTGGTCAGATTACATAAGTTAGGGAGGAATTCGTTAAGGAATAGTTATGCGTTCTGACTTCTGAATCCCGATGTCGAAAACATTGGAGTCTTCAAGTTGAAGGTTATTTTGTTGGAACCTAGTTGCGATTCCGACTCCTGACTCCCGACGGTGGAGAAGGTCGGGTTACGAGATTTGAACGTCAGAGTTGGGATGGTGGATAAAAGTTGGGTTAAGTGGATCCCAAATTTTGAATGTCAATGTACAAAAGATAATAGTCATATTCGATAAGTTGGGGTTTTCCATTTGGTTTTTTTATGCATTCCGACTTTCGACTCTCGACTTTGAAAACGTTGGAAAAGTGAAAAAGTCAGCAAATTGGAATTGAATTGTCAGAAGTGGAATTGGAAAACAAATATTTCTTGTAAGGGTAATTAAGGATTCGATTAGCCAAGATGAAGGTGATAATTATTTCAGCACATGTGTTTAAAGTATTACGGGGTCAGAAGTGGTGGATAGGGCAGAATTTGGAAGCCCGATTTTGTGTAATGCTACCTTCGATGATCGATTTAGTAGAGAGGGACATTATAAAATGGTATTGGAGCAAGAGAAATCGACCAAATTGGCATTGAATGAGTTTCTTGTTGACTCAAAGGCCCACTGAGGTGACCAGGAACATGAATGAGTGGTGTCAGAGGAAAAGGTTGTAGCACTGGGGATGTTTAGGCTGAATCCATACTTACTAAAAGAGAATCAGAGATGCACATCAAGTGCATATGACTATAAATTGACAAAATTGTCAATAATGGTAGTTTCCAGAAGTGCATAAATGGGGAAAAATAACCAGGGAATTAAGAACCTTGTTAATTAATCCACGAGACTAGTTTTATTGAAGAATGGTAATTGCATGTCATTTTATGTATTACTAATGTTTCTAATAAATGTTTCTATGATGCACAATGCTTGTAGTTGACTATCTTTAAACAACTGTAACAAATGAATAGTTCCCAGGAATCTTATGAGCATGAGGAGGATTTCCTTGGAGAAAATATGCAAGAGGAAAATTTTGAGATAGAGTCTAATGGGAGAAGAAAGTAGATCACTCCCCTAATTTGGTTGAGACAATGAGAAGTTTCAATGAGAGGTTTGTCAAAGATCATGAATATTAGAACTAGATTAACAACGCCATTATTCAAACTTGCCTCATTGATATTCAATACAGAGCTAATATTGGGTCTAACCCAAGTAAATTCGGTTAAATTAATGGAGGGAGTCACTCTAGAAGTCACACTAGAAAAATGACACAAATCCCAAGGAATGGTTCAAATAAGGAGCACAAGACATCTTTATCAAGATCATCTTCCACTAGGTTGTGCGATTCTTGTGGTTGTCAAAGTATCAAAAAGTGTACTTCCCACGGGTTTGATAGAAGACGGTATTCTAGAAGAATCCCGCAGGGAGAAGTTAGAAAGGAAAGGCCTCATATGTTTGATGGAGAAAATAAGAGAGGTCATGAAGTAGAGGCATGGATTCTTGGAATGAAGAAATATTTCTAGATTCATGACTACTCAGAAAATAAAAAGGCCATAATTGCTATTTACAAACTTAATGGGTGAGCTTCAATTTGGTGGGAGCACCTCATGGAAGAAAAACAGATTAAGGAGAGGAATATCAATGAGGAGCGATTCCAAAGGGATTTCAAGGAAAAATACCTATCTGCCAAGTATTGCGATAAAAAGAGGAAAGTGTTCCATGAGATAAAATTGGGACAAAAGTAAATGCAAGAGAATTTCCATAAGTTTTTGGTATGTAGATTGCATAAGAAATGAGAGATTAAAGATGAAAATATTCCTTGGAAGTCTTCCCTAAATTTATAGAGAAAGGATTGAGTTTGTTAATCCTCCTAGTCTTGATGAAGCCATTAGAATGGAAATTGATTTCCATGAGCAATGCAAAGGAAAATCCAAATTTTAGTCAACATGGAAGGGAAACTCAAGAAAATGGTTTGACCAAAGGAAAATTGGATTTAAACCCCCATTTAGAATTCAACAAAGGAATTTTCAGTCAGGTAAGCAAGCACGAAGTGGAAATGAACCAACAGTAGCAACAAAAAAAGGAATGCTTCAGTGTTGGGGATGCAGAGGAAACCACCTGCTTAGGGTCTGTCTGCATTGAAGGGAGAAACCTTGAAGTTTGAATAACTTGGAGTAAGAAGATACAATGGAGGATATGGAAAGGAAAAATCCTTGAATTTATGTAGCGTCTGATAACCGTCAGGCATACCATCAATAAAGTGCAACATTGTAAGTCTTGGTTAGTTCAATTAGCTAGTTGAACAAAGAGAAGAGTAAGTAAAGTAGTGATGGAGTTCCCCATAGAGTTGAATGGACTCCTAAGAAAAGTAGATTTGAATGTCCTACCATTAGGGTCCTATGATTCTCTTATTGGTATTAATTGATTGGAGAGGCATAGGATCAGACTACTATAAAAATTTCCGTGAATGCATTGATGAAGAGGAAAGGTCCAGATTGGTGAATTTTATCCCCAAGCATATTTCAATAAGCATATTTAAAATTCATAGTTAAGGAAGTTGTGAAAGAAAGGTTTCCAACTATATGTAGCCCATGTATAAAATTGATTAGAGGACAAAGGTCCAAGTATAGAGGATTACCAATTATTGCAAGAGTTTATAGATGTGTTTCCAGATGAAGTTTTGTGACTTCTGTTAAGTCATGAATTTGTCTTCTTTAGTTTTATATTTTGTTTGTGTTTTTGAAATTTGCTAATGTTCTTACTTCTAGGAAATTTTGGCTTAGAGTTCAAACTTGAGTTTATGCCTTTAGGTTTTCATCATTTTTGGTTTTTTCCTATGTTTTTTAAAGCTTGCTTTTATGAAATTTTTGCGTAGAGTTCATTTTTGAAGGGTTCTATAGGGTGTATTTCGATTAATGGTTTCATAAAGGACACTAAGATCAAAGGTTAATCATATAAACTAAGTTTTAAAGCTGGATTAGTGATCAAATGACATAAATTATATGTTTGAACTTTCTTGTAGTGCAAGAGCGAAAATAATGCACTGGCGCGCTACAAGAAAGTCACGAGTGCCCAATTGGTCAATTTTCACTTCGATTTTTTCAATGATTTCGTTCCTAAGGCAATTAATCACATCAATTAGCAGGTTTGATATGTGTCTTTCCAGGCTAATCATGTAAACAGGTGTTTGGTCATCGTGTGAGGGAAATCATGGCAGTTCAATGCAAATGCATCGCAAATCAAGAAAGAGAGTGGAATGAGGCAAAATTTTTGGGAAGAGGTTCTCAAACTAAAGATTACGAAGCTAGTGAACGCTGTGGTGAAGACATATTGCTGAAAAATCAGGAATTTGACAGTTGAAGGAAGAATTAGGGTTTCCCAGCGGTGACAGTTAGAAGCGATCTGGAGGGTTGAAGACACCTGGAACGTTCAATTCGACACCTAACCGGTCAAGGAATGAACTTCCAACGCCTGTATTAAGCTTTGAATGAGGTATCCCACGTGACCTTTGTCATGACTTGTTAAAATTGGGGTTTTTTCTGATAAGTCCTATTATGTCAAATTTTTAAAGGAAGACATGAATTTACTTACTCAACAAAATTTCAATGATGAGGTATTAATCAAAATATCTAAATAGACATCATTTGAGTTAGTAAAGTTTAGAGTAGCACTGTTGGAGATTTCTGATTCTGTGATTAAGCCAAATTATTGAAACTTGGCACAAAGCATTTCCTGAACTGGTGATAGGATAGACTGTGTAAAATTGAAAATAAACAGATTGTGAGAGTTCGAAGGAAAATTGACTGCCAAGACTGTGCAAATTTGAAGAAAAATAGACTGTAAGATTACTAACAGGTGCTGAAAACCAAACAGAAGATGAAGAGGAGTGGGAAAACTAATAGGGCCGATCCCATGATCTCAGTTGGATAGATAAATTTCCAGGATGTGCTGAGCTGTTTGAAAATGATGGATGGATGATATTTTTTAAGAAAATTGATGGATACAATGCTGAAGTCTCTCACAAGTTTGCTCAGTGTTATGACAAAGATACTGTATCTTTTGATACTTTGAAATTCAAATTGACTATAGATTTGGTGGCTGAGGCAACAGGGGTTAAAAATGAAGGAGAACTTTGGTTTAAGAAAGTGCCATTTACTTTTAATGCACAAAGGTATCTATTGCCTAGTATTGTTCCATATTGGGGCAAGGGAGTGCCTATTCATAAATTTAGAGCTGAATGGGTAGAACCTATCAAGGTTTTACAAAGTTATATTACATGTGAAGGAAGGTATGCCTTCATTTTAAAATACCATTTCAGGTTCCTTCAACACCTTAGTAGTGAATCAAAGATGAACCTGCCTTTCTTCTTGCTAAAGAGCCTACAAAAGATGTCCAGCAGAATCAAAGAACACCAAGATCATACTAGACAGTCCATCTTTCACCATGGACTTATCAAACTTATTATCAACAGTGTTTTGCAGAAATAAGGAAAAACTTGGGAATATTTCCTTTTTTGGTCAGGGTTTCAAAATAGTCAAGAAGGATAGTCTACTAGAAAGCAAGCTGATAAAGGAGAGAGCTTGATCAAAAAATTAAGATAGAAAGTAAAGGTTGAAGATGAAGACTGTGTCAAATTAGAGGAAGTTGTAGAACCTACAAAAGAAGATTGTGAATCTAAGCAACATCTAGATGACAATGAAAACAAAGATTTGCAGTTTATTCACAAGGAGACTCAACTTGTTCAGAATGATGCACCAGAAGAGACATTCATTGATGAGAAGATTGTACTTACAGAGAAGGTTTCAGGTGATGATGAAAACACTAAAGTCCAAAAGCAAAGTCCAATTACAGTCTTGTCAGAGGATGAAACATACTTGTTGGATGATGATAAGTTTCTTGTCATTGATAAAACTAAGGTTGGCACTAAGAAAGAATTTCACAGTTAGGAGGATAGGATAGCAGTACCAAAGAAAAGGAAGCTTAAAGTTAAGGAATTTTCCTCTGTCATCTATCAAGGCAAAACTTTAAGAATGGTAGGAGAACTTGCTCCTGGGTGGAGACCAAAGACTAGACCTAGAACCAAACTCAGGCTAAACATGAAGAAATTACTAAACCCTAAATTGAATAAAGAGGGGGTAACTGTGATTGATAACTCCTCCTCTGATGAAAAGCTGGATGTTGGTAAGGGTGACAACAAAGGGAAAAAAATAATGAAATAAGAAGAAGAATATAGCCTCACTGAGACCAAACTGTCTGATTTATTTTTGGAAATACGAGGTCAAATGTTAAAAGAGCAACAAAAAGGTGAAATAGAGGTTTCTCACTCAGAAAAAAAATTGATGGTTGATGAAAATGTTCCTGGTGAAACTGAGACTCAAGAAAATCTAAGTTTTTATGATACTCCTATAGAGTTGCTGCCTGAAGATGAATAAATCTATAGAAGACTTAACATTCCATGGCTTCCCAATGAGCTACAAAGTACAACAGGAAATAAAGCATTTGATTCAGAGAAAGAGAATTTACAGAGAACTATAAAGCAGTATAAACATCAAGTATAATATTTGCAGGAGACAAGTGATGGTTTGATTATGACCAATAAAAGACTCAGAGAAGACCTAGAAGAGGTGAATAATCACTATCAGGAACTAATTGCAGTCTCAAAAGAGGCATTAAAAAAAAAGAAAGTACAAAGTTACAATTTACAGGGTTAAAAATACCATCATAGATCTACAACAACAAAATGAAGAGCTTACTAGAATAATGACAGAGATGGAAGCAGAGTAGCTGAAGGCTAGGAGAAAGGCCCAAGCCTTAGAAGGGATAGCTTTGTTAGCAGAGGCTGCTAAAGATATATGACGATTGTGAACAAAATCAGTTATTTGTTATGTTTTGAAGAATATTTCATTTTTGTAATTATTATTTTGATAAAACCATTTCAATGAGTAGGCTGAAAAGCAGTTAGGGTTTAGCTTTTAACTGAATTTTGAAAGATAGTATTAAGGGAGTTCAAAAAGAGGACTAAGGGTTCGACTTTTGGGTTGGCTAGAGGAGGTCTCCTGACTTGTTGATAAGCTAAGTAAATGACTCTCATGTGTATTTGAGGAACTGATTATGAAATATATGCTCCATTTTACCCTTTAGTTTGTTCTTTGGCTTCATTTATAGCTTGTTTAGCTACACAATTGGTAATTTCATTGCTGGTTTATAGTTTTTATGCTTGTAGTGCTTGCCATTTGTGGATGAACTTCAATGTTATTTTCTATTGGATACATGGTTATTATGTTATGCATCTCAGTTTTTCTATGCTTGTGATTTAGTTCTTATTTGGGTTAGGAATGCATTCCCTCTTGTCACCAAACTTCACAACCAGAAAACCTTAAAAAAACCCCTAAAAACCCTGTTTTGTTTTATTGAAATATTTGAGACTATGTTGGCTTGTTTTCTCGTAGCCTGGAAACAATTTCTGGCATAAACATCTTCCATGAAAAAGGGACATCGATTTTACAATAAATATTGTTTCAGGGGCAACACTAGTTTTCAAATCGCCTTATAGAATGAGCACGCTAGAATTGGTAGAGTTGAAAAAGGAGATACATGAATTAATGGAAAAAAACTATGTTAGACCAAGTGTGCCTCCTTGGGGATCACTAGTGTTATTTGTCAAGAAGTGTAATGTACCAAGTCTGATATGCAGACCTGAACACTAACTAAATCTGCAAATTAAATTAAATTTCTGATATTTGAATTAAATCCACTCAGAGCACATTCAAACTAGGCAAATAAAGGTTTATTGCTGGGAAAATTTGCAGACAAGGGAGTAGGAAGTGGGAAGAAAAAAAAGAGTGATTTCATAACATTTAATTCCTTTCCCCTAACACATTTATATTGGGTACCATTCAGGTTTCAGAGTCCGCTATGCGGAAACCTACTCCCACGCTTCTGGGTCACCCAACCGTGAAACTAGGGAAATTCCTTCTGTTATTTTGACTAGGGTCTTGGGGAAAAGTGAATATGGGTTATCAGGATTCCATACAGCATAAAATGTGGTTTGGAATAGTTTCTGACAGATCTGGAATTTTCTAGAGGATTTAGGGAATAATTGGCAATTTCAGGCAATTTTGTCCTAGTGAGACCCTGCACAATGGAGGATCCTAAAAGATAGTACATCCCCAACTAAAAAATGATATGGAACTTTGTATGGGAATGTGGGTATGTTAGTAACCCACATGAACTTACATAGCTGGTTTTGAGTGGACATAACTCAGTTTATAGCAGAAATGGCAAAGCTAGTCATTTAAAACTAGCATTCTAGCTACGGTACAAAATAAAGCAGATAATCTGTAGCAGATTGAATCCTGTACTGCATATGAAGTATAAAAGAGATGAATAAAAATTCAATGAACATATAAAATCCATCAAATCATTTCCACAACCTTTCTTATTCGTTATTGCACTCATATTAATCAATTTTCCCCATTACAATGATAAAACAGGATTTTTATGTGAAACTGAAGGTAAAATTTCAGGGACAGAGTTATTTCAACCTGATAAATATAAATCACAGAGTTATATTCTGTTATACATTAGAAATAATATTATATACTTTCCATTACATAAGGAGACTCCAAAAATGGTGGGCAAGAGGCCCATACCATGACCATTAAAGGGATGAGAGCATAGGTGAAGCATGGGCTTCACTGGAGCTTGAATTGAACATGATGGAGGCTGTAAAATATGTCTGAGAGGAATTCAAAGGATGAAACTCAAGTGATCCCTACCTGCAAATAGATGGGAATATGAATGAAAGAGTGGGGAAGGGAAGGTTTGGGGTTCATCTCCCAAGTGTCTGAGGCTCATCACTCAGAGAGGCATGCTCACATAGAATAGATCAATAAACACACCAACCAAACCCAAACAATGGGGTCAAATTGTCTTTTAATAACATCCTAGGTGACTTGTTTAGTAAGTGGAGGCCAATTGTGACCCGCGAGAGCAAGTCAATCACCTAGAAGCCCTAACCCTATCCACATAGGTGCCCTCCATGGTAAATTTAGAAATTAGGACCATGTGGAACTATTTCCATGTCCAAATCATCCCTCTGATTTATAAATTGATCCCTCCTTAGTCAAATAGTTGCTTCTTTTGTTTATGAAAACTTTATGCTTTTCCTTGCTTTTGAGACAGAGTCTCCATAAGGAAAGTGTGCTCTCCTTTCCCAAAAATTTCCTACTTTTGTCCTTATAGCTTTTCTGAGTTCTCCAAGAGGAAACTGTGCCCCCCCTTTGAAAACATTTCTTGCTTTTGTCTCTGGGTGCTTTTCTACTACTTTTAGGCACTTTCCCCTTTTCCTCTTTGACTACTTTAGTCATAGAGTTTCCTCCTTTCTACCTTGGAAATTTGACTTTCCCAATGAACCCCTATGACATGGAAATATTATTTCAACCTCATTAATTTGCATAATTAATAATAATGAAGAATAAAATTACATACTTGCCTCAATAATAATTATTAACAAAATTCCCCTAGGAAGAATAACTAATTGTCAATTTGAACCCCTAGGAGTTTCAACATGGGAAACACTTTTAATGATAAAATTGAGGGGACATGATAGTCCTCCCCTACCAAATCTGCTTTTCCTCAAGAAGAAGCAAACAAGGGTGCTACAAGATTTTCTCGCCCTGCCAAGTAGCATCTTCACTGGGTAATCCTTTTCACCGTATCAAATATTCCTTGATTGTTCTATTCCTTAATTTCCTTTCTCTGCCCATCAACACTTTCTCTGGTACTAAGACCAAATGGCCTTCATCATCCATAGCTGGCATCTATTCAAAAGATACTATCTGTTGTCCAACTACTTTCTTCAGACAAGACACATGAAAACATTATGGATTTTCTTGTTTGCTGGTAAATCCAATTCATAGGCCACTTCACCAACCTTTTTGATAATCTTGTAGGGTCCATAAAATCGTAGTTGGAGTTTTTCAGTCCCTTTCTTCTTTAATGAATACTGCCTGTAAGGTTGCAGCCTTAGGTACACTAAGTCTTCCACTTGGAAAAATCTGTATATTCTATGCTTATCTGCTTACATCTTTTGCTGGTTCTGAGCAATATGCACATTATATTTTAGTGCCCTTAATATGTCTTGGTTTTCCTGCAACAAATATTTAAATTTTTGTGCCCTACAATCTCTAAACATTAAGTCTGCAAAAGTTGGAGCTTCATACCCATACAATGCCAAAAAAGGTTTCATTCTGATAGAAAGATGAAATGTGGTGTTGTAACAGATCTCACCCAAGTGGAGCCAAGTTTCCCAAGTTCCTTGTTGTCTTATAACATCGTTACATAGGTACCCTTCAAGCCATTGATTCACCCTTTTAGTTTGGCCATCTGTTTGGGGGTGATAACTTGTGCTCATGTTCAGATTTATTTCAACTAGATCAAACAATGACTTCCAAAAAGAACTAGTGAAATTACTATCTCTGTCATTGATTATAATTCTCTGCAGTCCATGCAACCTGAAAATGTTCTTGAAGAATAGGGAAACAACCTCACTAGTAGAAATAGTGGATGTTACTGCAAAAAAGTGTGCATATTTTGTCAATCTGTCCACCACCACATAAATACTGTCTTTCTCCATGACTTTGGAAGCCCCGTGATAAAGTCCATGGATACACTTTCCCATTTTTGTTCTGGAATAGGAAGAGGCTGGAGAAGTCCAGTAGGGTGTGTGTGCTCCACTTTGTTCTGTTGACATGTGGAACATTCCTTCACATACATGAGAACATCATCTTTAAGGCCCTTCCAAGTAAATCTCTCGCTTAACTTTTGGTAAGTCTTCAGAAAACCATTGGTGCATCATATACAGCTTCTAAAATATTCCTCTTTAGTGTAGATCCAGGCACCAAGATATTTTTTTTTTTTTTAGTATATGAGGTCATCATGAACTTTGTACTCCTCATTCTAGTTTACCCAATCCAAAACTTCACAAGAAAACCGATCTTTAGAATATTCAGTAGCCAACTGAATCTTCGATTCATTAAACATTTGCAGTAAAGAGAACGTGGGATTACGGGAGAGTGCATTAGCCACAGCATTCATTTTTCCCTTTTTATACTCAATGTCAAAATCATAAGACTAAACTTTACCCACCCATTTTTGGTTCCCGTCATTGAGTTCCTTTTGGGTAAGCAAGTGTCTAAGACTGTTGTGATCAGTCTTCACAAGGAATTTACCTCCCACCAAGTACTATCGGAATTTTTCCAAGGCATGCATGATGGCCATCATCTCCCTATCATATATGGAATACAACCTTTCATGTGGCTGCAATTTTCTTCTCTGAAATGCAATAGGATTCCTATCTTGCATTAGGACAACTCTAATGCCTACACCAAAAGCATCACATTCCAACACAAAAGGATTGGAAAAATAAGGCAAGGCAAGTACTGGACAACTTCTCATTATCTCTTTCATTTTATGGAAAGATTTTTTAGCCTCCTCATTCCAACTAAATGTGCCCTTCTTAGTCAAATCTGTCAAGGGTGCAGTGTACTGGGAGTATCCTTTGACAAATATGGGATATTAGTTACAAAGGCAAATGAAGCCTCTTAGTTCAGTGAGGTTCCTTGGGCTGGCCCATTCCAATATGCAATTTATTTTTTCTGGATCTACCTTGACTCCTTCTTGGCAGATCACATGGCCAAGATACAACAGTTCTGTCATGCCAAACTCACACTTAGACATCTTGGAAAAATATGATAGATCTGCAACCATAGTGAGTACCTCCTCCAAGTGGTGCAAGTGCTGCTCCCATGTCATACTATAGATCATAATATCATCAAAAAACACAAAGACATACTTATAGAGATGTTTGTTGAATACCTTGTTCATGCATGATTGGAAGGTTGCTGATGCATTAGTCAAGACAAATGGCATGACTAGAAACTCAAAGTGGCCAAAGTGACAACGAAAGGATGTATTTTGGATGTCTTCCTCTCTCATTCTAATTTGTTGGTACCCTGACTGAAGATCTATTTTGGAGAAAAAATTGGCTCCATGCAGCTCATCCATCAGCTCATCAATTCATGGAATTGGGTACCTAGTTTTTATGGTCTTCTTATTCAAAGCTTGGTAATCTATGCATATCTTGAGTGTCCCATCCTTATTCTTCACCAGAACCACAGAAAAAGAAAAAGGACTGGAGCTTGGTATGATGAGGCCCAAATCAAGGAACTCCTTGATTTCCTTCTCAATTTCATTCTTGAATCTCTTTCGATGCTTATAGGGATGGATTTTGATTGGAAGTGTACCATCTTCCAACTCAATCGTGTGTTCAATGCCACACTTAGGTGGTATGCCATGTGGAAGGTCTTCAAAAACTCTCTTATGCTTGTGCAACGATTTTTTATATCTTTGGGCTGGGAGGAAACTTTGGCAGTAGTTCCCCACGGGGGAATCACTTAGTGAAACCATGCCATAGCATGTTCATTCATGGCATATGAAACAATACCCCTAATTTCAATAAATATTGGAAAATGCCTCCCAAAATCATTTTTTTTAACCCGCTCCCAATATGCCTTCCCAAATTAAAAAACTCCTATTTTCACTATATATTGTATGCATCCTTTTTTTCATTTTAATTTTTTATACCCCTTTATATCTGCCTAGTTTATTGACATGATACCCCTCTTATGACCCCACATGGATTCTACAATGCACCTTGCTTCTTTTGATGTATATTGTGGATGCACATTACTTCACCCACAATGCAATTACTAAAATGCATATCATTATGATTTGCAACATCTAATGGTATAATGAAGAGATGGTATTATGATTTACTTCACGAGCTTGACCTCCGCGTGTGTCTCTACTTGCTGGCTGCTATCCTCTACCCATGCGTCTCCACCTGCCGACTGCTCCTCTACCCGCACGTCTCTACTTGTTGGCTGCTCCTCATCATTTTCTCTCCACCGTGATCTCTGCTCTCTTCTTGGTATATTCATAGGTTTATCCTCACAGTTTTACCTCTGTGTGATTGCTTACGGGGTTACCATCATGATTTGTATCTGCGGTTTATCTTAGCGTGAGTTCTTATGAGTTTTACCTCTATGTACTGGGTTCCTTTCCCTGAGTGATCGTAGGTTACCCTTCAAATGTGGACTGTGGTTTTCTCAACATGACTGTCAGAGAGTATGACTATGCTCAGTATGACTAAGTGTCTCTTGTGCTAAGTGTCTGTCTGTCCTTAGCATGATTGTTATGGGTATGAGTGAATTACTTAAGCCTATGATTTTGATGGAAACCTCTCTTTCTATTGACTAAGAGTCTGAGACCTATTTCTGTCTGCTTTAACCCTCTCTCTCAAGCTACGTATATGGTTTACCTTGTTTGAGTTGTCCCTTCGGTGACAAGATCAAACTCAGAAATATTTTAGTATAAGGAGGATCCAATAATGGTTATAATTTGCTAGTACTGTATCTATTATTTCTGTACATGACATTTGGTGAAACATCTCAATGACCAACTTCAACGCAGTGACCAGGAGAGCGTTAAAATTAACGCAGTGACCAGCAGAGCGTTAGGTTGTAAGAGATGAAAATTATGTTCTTTCTTTATTACAATTTAAAGTTTTATTAACAACACTATTTTGAATCTGAGTTTATATGTTCATGCACTTATGTTTATTACTTGTATTAAAACATCGCTAACCATTAAATTTCAACAATATGATATGTAAAAAACATCCCTACTAATATTAGGCTCAACTGACTTGTCAACTTCCCTTCGGAGTACTTTGTGTAAGATGTACATATCTCATAATTCATTAGCACTCCTGTTTAAAATTCCATCTTGATTATTTACAGATTTGTGTTGGTGCTATTCAATTTTCACCCATTTCTTCATATAATTTGTGCCCTGTGCAACAATCCGCAGAAAACAGATGTATCGTGCAAGCAAAAACACAGATATCCTTAGGGTGTTTTTCAATTTCTCTATAGCATGACAATAAAATTCATATGAAAACAAAATCAATAGAACAAATGCTTTGCTTCTCATATCCCGAAACAAGATACCATTGGTTTATAAGACAGTTGAGAAAAGGTGAAAAATGGACAGATTTCCTGTACAAAAAGTTGGTTTGGTCAAGTTTCAGCCACTAGATTCTAATGTTTTCAAAATATCCAGTAAGGAAACACATGGGTTATATAGAGAACGATATGAGAAATTTCTAACATGCTTATTTCCATTATGACTGTCATTCGATCATCACATCAAAGACCAATGTAGCTGAAACTGATATCAAGAAACTTAGTATAATAAAAATACAATCATCTTTGAGTAGTATGTTCTTTGAAAAATTCCACCATTTAGATTCAGGTAATGCTTTTGTCTACCTTGGAAAAAGAGCCATGAGAGTTTCTATAGAACTTGGCAAGGCTGTGGAATAGTTTCAACAATGCATATCACCACCAAACCACAACTACCTGATGTTGATAAAGATAAAACATGAAACTAGTAGCGTAACCCGTGTTAAAAAATTATTATATAAATGTAATTCCAAACAACATCCTAAAAAGGTGAAGCATCAACATGGAGTAAAAAGTTGCAAAACTTTTCTAAAATTCTGGTAACATCAGTCAAGTAGAATCTATATATTGTTATTTCTTCTCTTCAACCATAGAATATCCAACAAATTCCTGAAAGGGCACAGATGGTCTACACCATAATAATGTCCTCACAACTCAAACTTTCAACAGAGACCTCTCTAGAATCTCAAGCTAAAGTTGACATATAATATCTATGCATATTCCATTGAGAAGTTCAGAAAAGCACAATACTTTTATGTTCTCTATACGAAATAATTTCCCGCATTATTAATATTTTGACATCTTACTTCCCACCTGCTCAATCTGTCACAACTCATAAACTCATAAGTTATCACTTGATTGAGAAAATCTGGTCTTTGTCAGCATAAATAATGATATTATTCTTGAATTTTGAGCTTTCTATTTGCAACAAAGCTAAAAAACCTTATGGAGCATATCATAGAAGAAGAGGATTGCATACACCTTTAACATCAATAGTATTCATGGACCACAAAAACTTGTAATATTCATGTAGGGAATTGCCAAGTCTAATGATATCATGTCTTTAGTTTTTTTGGGGGAGTCGTGGTCCCAACTTCAGATTTATGCTTAATTCCTAAGAAATGCTCAACCTACAAAGAGAACAACAATTATATCAAAATATCTACAACACTACAAGATACTGAGACAACATATAATGTACTAGATAATTGTGCTAAATAAATTTCATCTAAACAGAGAACAAGAAAATTATATTGAGTTCAAAGCTACCAACCTTCCTATCACCAAGCATTTGAGTCAAGCTTCCTGGAACATCTTTATCGATAGTAGCAAAACCAATTCACGGATCACTTCTTTTCCTATAGAATTTAAAGACATGGACAAAGTAGTCGATTATTGTAATCATATATCAATGAGATAATGCTCAAATTAAAAGTATCTATGCTTGAACTACACAGAATATAAGCATACCCTGGTTTAATTTGACCACTAAGAACAATATAATGAGTATGGAGCTTGCCTGAATGTTACGCATTTTTTCCATGGAAATCAAAGGGGTGTCCCCGGAATTCATTTTCTTAAGCTTCGATTCCTCCTGATACTGTTTCATACGTTTTTCTTGTTTCATTTTTCCAGGTCCTTTTCCATGGAACTTATGTGACAGTTTCCGAAAATATTCCTTAGGTGCCATCTACAAATATATATTGACAGCAAATAAATTTCTGATTTCTATGAACATACATTAATGAATTAAACCGGGAGATCAACATGCCTAAAGTGTAAGAAAATTGAAATATCAAGAAAATAATCTTACAATACGTCCAAACTCATCTAAACGGTATAATTATATTCTTTTGTTCCATCGGTATCTCGTACTCCAACAAGTTTTCTCTTTTTCTTATCCACATTTCTTCCACCCCATTCCACAGAATATTTCAATGCTCCCCTTTCCTTCAACAGTTGCAAGGCCCCCTCCAAACCCTTTCCAACAGAAGCTTCTTTAATTATAACATTTGTCGCCACTTCGTCCTCTTCTTCTGTTTTTAGATCACTGGGATCTATATCCATTTCTTTCACCTATGTCCACCCACCTATGGCTTCTTCAACATCATCTTGTTTGACAGGACCTGGACCCTCATCATCTTCTTTAAAGACATCTTCAATTACAGGTTTATGAGTGTCTGGTTCAACAAGAACAAAATTAGAATTATTAAACAATGAGACAATACAAAGCACTATCATATAAAAATCAAATACCTATCGTAATTGTAATGACTACAATAGAACTCCTTACAAAATGAAATTTAAGGATCCAGTATCATTATTTCTAAAATCCTTTCGTTATCGACACACCTTCATCAAGCTATAAACTCCACACAAATTCCTTCATCTCTGTAAATACAACTTTATTTTCCTGCACATCACTTGATGATTGGATTTGATCATTTCCTTTTTCTTGATTTGCAGCTACTGCTAATCGAACTAGTGCCTGGGGTCCAGACCCACTACTGCTTTCTGATTTCTTTCTTTGTGCCGCTTTCCTGCTCTTTGCTAATCAATTTTAAAGATATTCATCCTCCCCACCAAATACAACATATCCATCTTCATCTACGTGCATTACATCTAATGACTTCTCATCTTGAAGCCCTTTGGAAGCCTCTGCTACTTTCTTATATGCATTTTGATATGCACTTTTCCTGAGTTCAGCTTATGCCTTTTCAACATTTTCGCCGGAAACCTTTCTTTATGTATCATCCATAGAACCAAGGTCCCCAGCACCCAATCCAACAACAATTGCTTCTGCTTTGAGTGCATGAACGTCCAACTTATCCTTCTTCGACAATTTTCTTCTTCTTCTTAGGTTTCTTAAATTGAAGCATTTCCTCTTGAGTATAATAATTAGAAATAATTGATCCTGGTTGAGCCAGTAATTGTTCAGTTTGAGTAGTCATAGTTGTGCCTTGCAGCGTGTTGTGTATCTCAAGAGACAGACAATATTACACAAACATAAAATATAACATCAATATTCTACATATCTGGAGAGAAAAATTTACAAAAACATAAAATGTGATATCAACATTCAACTACACATTAGTCCTCCCTAAACTAGTGTGCTTGAGTTCTTAAAAAATAATAAAATATAAGTACAAGCTGGGTCTAAGCCTTCAAAAACCCTAAACACAAGGTACCTCTAACCTTTCAAAAACCCTAAACACAAGGTACCTCTAACCTTTCAAAAACCCTAAAACAAGGTACCTCTAAGCCTAATAGAAACTCATGTATCAGACATAAAATACATAATATGATAAAAAGCTTATGAAGATCTATCAACTATCTGTTGTGCACCATACATATATCAACTTGTTTATTTTGCTGAGGGGCATGGTGAAATGAATATGCTTGATTTGAGGTTGACAGGTTTTCCAAATTCAAGAATAAATGGTTCTTGCTCCTGATATAGTCCATAGAAGCACTTAGATTTCCTAAAATTTCCTTTTGATGCACAAGTTTGTCCTCAAATCTAGCTCAAAATTAGATCATTGTTGATTAGGGGGTCAAATAGGGCTTAGAATTTCTTTTAGGGCCTAGTATGTTCCCAACAACATGGATTTATTTCTCAAATATCAATTGTTTACTACTGATACTCATTCTCAGAAGTGCCCAGGTCTGAGTTTTATCCACTTTACCATCTTGTCAAAATTGTACCATGAACACACTAAAACTTGGATTTGATTGATTTATGGTTTTTTGAAGGCTAGGACATATTTTTTCTATTGTTGTTTGAGGCTAACAAATACCAGAACTGACCAGAAATATCCCAGATCAATTAATTAGATTGTTAGGAGGATCAACATATGTCAAGGTCATCAAGGAATGTTCCTAGGACTCATTTTGATTGTTGTATGAGGATTATACATGACAACATGCCCATGTTTTCTTTAACCATTCAAAACTATGTCAAACTCCATTATATTGTCCAAGACTAATGGGCCTTCCTTTCAACCCATATAACACATAAAGAGTTCCATCAACTAGTAAATAGCTTATAAAATGGTATACATTATCCTCTTTATCAACCACTTTCTGTTCATCAAAGAAAAAAGGATACGGTCTAGAAAAAATGTTGTGAGCAACATGAATGGCTTAACTATTGTTGATATAAATCCTTTCATATTTGAGAATTCAGGGCCAATTACATCATGTACTAATATTCCTTTGCATATATAGAAATACTGTAATAATTCACATAAAAACCTCATAATTGAGACTTCAAGATTGAGAAATAATTTTGCAGACCAATCAAGCCTCATATCTACTAGAGAAATATCAGACAGGTAATAATTTCATGTGGATATCCTCTCAGTATTGTTGATAATGGATATAAATGTACTAGTAAGAGACTGAAGGTCTCCTTTTAAAAAATATCAGAAAGATACAAGAAGGGTGAGAACACTCCCCAGCATGAAAACAATTTTGAACTAAACTAGTTCAGTTACTTGTTTTATGACATGCTTTCTCAATGATGGATGAAATACACTGTTAAATACAATTTTATAGTACAAGTTTGTAAGGGTGAGAACGCTCCCCATTTTTACAGTTTGTTTTCTTTTCTTTTTTGAATCATGAACATAGTCAATTTATGGCTTTTCTAATTTTACTAATCAAGCTCAAGGGCTTATAACAATTATAACTTTTAACCAATGAGGAATAAAGTTGCCAATATTTTAATGAATGAGGAGATGGATCAACTATGGGGGTGTCCCTTTGTCTGGAAAAGGCGGCCCTCTTCCAGTACTTGGTAGAAGGAGGTTTCCTATTGGTATAGTGTGAGCTATCTCAATATCTCATATGAAAATTCAATCAGTAATAGAAACCTTCATTTGTACACTAAGTAACTGTTACATGACATTATCCTAGGCTTGCATGTTTCTTATGGGACATGTGGAAATGCGGTACATGCACTATCCAAGTGTCGAATAAGAATGGGACACATGTCTAGAATATGAAACTCATACTATGAGTGCACCAACATGTCGGACATGCAGGCTACCAAATATTACATAAGGTTGCACAGAAGGTGAAATAAAAACAACATTTGACCTCATTTTTTCCCCTCTAATGCAGAAAAATATTCAAAAAATGCAGATAAGGAGAACCTCAATATTTCAAGTGCTTAGTGCATCCAGATTCTTCCATTATTTTCTTGGTGCAAATCCCAAGGAATTTATTATTATTGCTTGAGCACTCCATTCAATACAGTCTCTTCATGTATATTGAGAGCACTAATCCCAAGGCCAGAAATAGATCAAGAGTTGGATATACTTTTATTGTAAACCCTAGATGACATTCTTGCATCAAAACAAGGAAGCTCAACCAGAAAAGGACAAGAATGAAGGCTGGAAAGCTGCAAATAAGTCCAAAGAAAATTACAAAGGTGCACAAGGGCCAAGAAAACATCTCAAAAAATCTGCTCCTACCAAACCCACCTCTCCTCCAGAAAAATCAGTTGAGCAAGCCCCTCTCAGAACTAACGAAATTTTTTTCGCTCCTCTCAAGCCTATTGAGGAGAATGAAGAAAAATAGGATAGAGAGGTAGTATCTGAGACTACTCCTATCATCCAACCAGAGACAATAGGGGAATATGTAGAGGAAACTGGAAATCAAGAGAAATCTGCTGATGAATCCGAGATCGAAGAGTTTGAAGAAGAATAAGGGGAAATAGAGAAGACCGTGTCCGAAAAGAAGAAATACACATGCAGAAGGAAATAAAAAAAAGAGAAGAGGGAGAAATATACCTACAAGGATCCCAACAAATTCTATAAAGACTCCTTTGTAATCCTAGGAATGTCAGGAAACAAGGGAAACCCCTCAAAGGGTCCCCTTCCTTAAATAAAGGTAAGTAATGAGGGCCCTCTCATGGAGCTGTAGGGAACTAGGTAGTAGAAATAAAGAAGAATCTATGAAAGATTTGATCCTAATTACCCAGCCCAATCTCCTACTAATCAAGGAGACAAATATGGAGGAAAGGAAATTCCTTCACACAAGCTTGAAATTTTGGAAAAAAGGTGGAGGATTGACACTCAGTTCTAGAGGATCCTCTAGAGGAATAGACACCTTATGGGATATCTCTAAGTTTGAGTTAGTCAAACATAACTCTTGTACCCTTTGGATCTTCACACAGATGCTTCAAAAATTTACCGGAGTTCAGATATGTCTTTTTAATATTTATGTACTTGTCATTTTGTCTGAAAAACAAGAGTGTTGGAATCTCCTTCGGGTAGCATGCAATGGTACTAGACTGGAGAATATCATCTTAGTAGGAGTCTTGATGTTATTTTGAACCAATCTAAAAAAAGAGGAGGCTAGTTGGTTAGAGATCCCATTCAAGAGTAGGTAGATGCACTCATTTTAGATTGGGATCTAACAAATGTTGTTCTCACCAAAGGCAAGTTCACTTGGACAAATAAGCACTACGGATCTGGGCATTTAGAAACAAGATTAGACAGGTTCTTGGTCAAGGATTCATTTATACTATTATGAATGAATCCTTATTCTAGGATCTTATCTTTCAGAGGATCTAACCACAAATCAATTCTCCTCGAACTAAAGAAAGATTCAAACTTGGAACCTATCCCCTTTCGATTCAATCCACTTTGGGCTACCCAAAAGGATTTTTTGAAGGTTGTCAAAGAATCCTGGTAGGTTTTGGTCCCTAGGTTTTCCTTCTTTGTTTGGGAAGAGAAACTTCGAAGAACTAAAAAGTCTTTTAAGAGTTGGGCCAAACTCATAGTATCCCCCTCTCAAATCAGTTTGGAAGCCCAATAAAAGTTGGGAGATCATCAACATACAATGGAATCAACTCCTATCACCACGGATCTCCTGACAGAGAAGTAGACTTACACCAAGCATTGCACTCAGCTTGTTGGAAAGAAGAAGAATTTTGGAGACAATCATGGTACAATGAAGGACAATTTCTATCGCTTTCTTAACTGTTTGGCTAAATATTTTATGTAATGCTTGAAAAAAACAGACCTTTATCTCGAATATATAGTAGTATCATTAAAGAATATTTTCCTGAACATATCAATACTGTAACCTTACTTCATGGATTAGATCGAGCTAACTAATTAAAATGTTTATAGGACATTTCCCTACCTGCTTAAATACACTGATTATTCAGTAGGATAATGATGTAAATATAAGGGAGGAATCACCAAACTAGAAAGGTGATTTTTGGTAAGAGGAAGAAAATATTTTAGTAGCATAATTGTTTGAACAATAATCCAACCGCTTAGTACCTTAGTCTAAGTCCCTAGTCAATTTTATTGCATTTGTGCATTAATACACTATGGTTTGGACTTAGGTAGCTTAATTGAGCATAAAACTAGTTAAATTTGGGATTTCACACCTACATGAGCGCTCTAGATCAGTCAAACATCCATGCATCCTCATCATTCTTGGTGCAATCCCATTCATTGAATGTGGACATTGTGGTTAACTAGGAGCGCTAGAGGTGGATTTATCCCAATTTTGGACTGCTTTGGAGAATTTAATGCCACCTAGAGCCTCTCACTCAACTTATTTTGCACACCCACGTATGCCAAGGAGTCATGATTGCTCCAAGTCACTTTAGGCAGGCCCACACCTCCATTTGTGACCATTTGCACCGAGTTAGAGCAAGTTTGGCCCACCTAGGGGGAATTGAGGCCAATTTCACATGTATAATAAGTTTTGGATTCCTAAGCCTCACGAACAAATTCAGATGTAATATAAACTTGTTACTAACATATTTCACATGTTAGACAGTAAAATAATATCCAGTTTTAGTTCACAATGGTTATGCAAAATTGTTCTCCTTTCATGTTTTTTTGCTAGTTTTGCATGCAATTTGATTTGTGTGTTTCTCTAAGGCTCATATATTTTGTTGTAGATCAAAATTATCACATGGTATCAGATTTGAGTGGATTTTAGTGAGTTGGATATTAATGTAGAGCGTTTGAGCTACATTTTTTTAGAGAAATTCCAGATAAAATTGAGTGTTTTTTGTAGGATTTTCAACAATTTTCTCACCATTAGCGTAGGAAAAAATGGAATAAACCCACATATTGATTAACCCTTTCAATTTATTTGATTGGAAGGTATAAATGGTTTTTCAATTGAGATCCAAGGGTCTCCACAGAGTTACCATGGGCACATAGGTGGAGCCAAACTCTGCTGTGGAGAAATCCAAGTACTTCAATTGTTTTGATGAAGCATATGGATTTCTATGCCTGAGTATATCAAGAGAGATCTTGGTTCATATATAAATTTTGACAACCCCAAATGAAGTCTGGGTTAAACTAGAATCACTCTTTGGGAATACTGATGAATTGAGAGGCCACTAGCTTGAGAACGATCTCATAAGACTGAGCCCAACGCATTTTGAGACTATCCAAGATTTCTTCACTAAGTTCAAGTCTATAGTGATTAAAATAAAGCAATGTGGGATTGAGAATAAAGAATATCAATTGATACTGTCCATCCTTTCGAAGTAGGGGCCAGAATTTTCAGTGTTTGTAAGCACCTTTCATTCCGACAAATTGACACTTCGAAACTGGCAAATGCCAACACTAGCTAGCTTCATGGAATACCTTACCCATAAGAAATACATTATAGTTCAGATGGGTACCATCATCAAATCCAATTATCAAGCCCTTTATGCTAGTGTATCAAATCAATCCTAGAGCAAGAAGAAAGATTTGAAGCAAAAGGAGAAAGAGAAGAAGGAATCAAGTTCAGAAAGCTCCAGTTCTACTGATGGGAGCTCGAGATCTAGGAGGAGGAGAAACAAGAGATAAATACCCACATGTGATTATTGCATAGGTTCACATATTGATAAATATTTCTTCGGAAAGAAGATGGACATCATGACCAAGCTCCTTGAGGCGAACCACATTGCTCTTCCAGAATTTGCAAAAAGATGGGAGCACAAGCAAGGAAATGGTAAGGTTGAGCATGCATTGGGTGCATGGGTAAAAACAATTTTTGTTTTCTCTTTTTCTGATTCAACTTATGATATATCAGAACCTGAAGCCTCCATCCCTTCCTTGAAAACATTCCCACTCAGTTCATCAAAGCTTCCTCCCAAAATAGTCATTTTTCACTAGCTTTTGATGTGCCTTCTGAAAGCTCTTTCCAAATCCAATAATATCTTTCTAATTATGATTCTCAGGATGATATACAGGATTATATACAGCCTATGATAGTCATTGACTCATTTCCCCAACCATCTCATGACCAAAATACCCAACAACCGTCAAGTTCACTAGTTGGAAATTCAGAAAATTGCCTAGTTTCCAATGCTATGTCTCTTGTATATGTCACTGTTATGTCTTGTATGTATTTCATTGGTTAGACAGCCATATCATTGGCCTTCATGGGAGTTCTATTCCATATTTTTGGAATTTATTTCACCACCCATGGTTCAAATCTTAAGTCTCCATACCTTCCAGGTTCGCTCAATTGCAATTGTGATCTAGTTGTTCACTCTTCTCTTCCTATGGATCCGTTCGCTCACGGAGATATCATATCTCTGATATTTTCTGCTATGTATCACATGTATTCGGATATTTTAGAGACTCATGAGTTTTTTTTGCACCTAGAAATCCCACTTTTATTATCAGCTTGCATGGGAATTTCACATTGCCTTTCAACCTCCCAGAAAGCCTGACTTGAGTCACCTTGGTCATCTTTTTTCATACCTTGAAGGACTGACACCTTTATGATTTTTACACAGAGCACTGGAGTTGCTCCTTAAAATTGACCCATAAGCACCATTGCCCTCTTTCTTTGACAAAAACCGTAGGTTGGCGTCTTTGTTATTTCTACCAGAAGCGCCAATGGTCAAAAGATGAGAAAAAATAAGGTTCTGGGAGCTTCCATGTGGAAGCCTCCATGGAGTCAGTTCCTACACACTTGGGAGAGGTGGAATTTTCTTCCTTCACCTATAGGGATCACATTTTATCCATTTTCCAAGTCATCTCATGAGTTCTAGGCCTATAAATGAATCCTTCATGATTAGAGTGGTGGAGGCCAGAAAAGTACCCTTATGCTGTTAGTTTGAAGTCTGAATCAGAGGCAAAGTAGAGTTGGCTTATGGTTGGAGAGATCTTCATAGCTATAGAGGATTGTAGACATTCTTGTAGAGATCGAAACCATCAAAATCAAGGCTTTTTGGTTGTACTTCTTTCTCTTTCATAATTAATACAAAGACATTCCCCTTTCCTATATTTGATGTATTGATTTTAATTAGATATTATCAGANGCTCTCATCTTGTTTATTTGTCTTTTGATCTATTTTGCAGATACTGAACCGTTGCAAGGACTTTTGGAGAAAAGACAAAGAGATCCAAGGTTGAGGTATATTGTATTTCATGTTAGTTAATTTGATTGTTTAAGGGAAGGATATGTTGCTGTGTCTTTTTATTCTGTATTTGTGATTTACATTGCAGAGGAACAAATAGTGTTCGCACTGATTGAGAATTCCTGATAACAAAATTGGCGACTCCGCTGGGGGTTGCTTAATCCGGTCAGATCTGGGGAATATCCAGCCAGATCTAGTGCATTTCCAGTCATATCTACAAAACTCGGTAACCATTCCATCTATGAAGGTTATTTTCTGTATTTTTGGTTATTTCAATTAGCAAGGTAAGCCATCTATCTTACGTTTCTGATTATTACCTCTTTTCTGAAATAGTTTTTACCCTTTTCAGTCCAACTTCGTCTTTTCTGGTTTCTTCTACAGGCCTATAGCCTTTCAGTCTATTGTTCGAGAGACGCCTTTCTCTTTGGCTGACAGAGCGCCAACCCTCCCAGGGTACCTTTTCCTTTTTTGTCCAACACACCGACAATGCCTTCTTCGTCAATTGACAGAGAACCGATGATGCCTGTGTGCAGAAGACTAAAAGCAACGTTTCAACCTACGACACTTTAGTGCAGTGCTCCTTAACACGCCGAGGTAGGCCTTCAAACTATTTGTTTAGGAATTTTTCCTTTCAAATTTGTTAAACTGTCTTGTTCTCTGAATATTTTTTAGTGTGGTTTGTTTGTTTGCTTGTTGTCTAAGTTTGCTAGTTTTTGTGAGTTTGATTCTCTGTTTGAGCTCAAATACAAAGTTTTTATCTTCTTCATTGTCAGAAATGAAAGTGGAAAAATAGTCTTGTTTTGATTTTTTAGTGAAGTGTCTGAAAAAAATTTCTCTTGAAAAGAAAACCTATAGCCTCTTCCTAGAAGATTAGTTTCTTTAAAAAAAAAAAAACTGCTTTGTGTGCCTCATATTTTCTAGAAAAATACAAAAAGAATCATATTATTTTCCTCTTATTTATGCTTGTGAAAAATTTCATTTCTATTTGCATGTGTAATTTAGAAGAATAGGTCTTTTTGACATTGTAGCAGAAGTTAGTTTTGCATGCATGTTAGAGGCTTAGTTTTCTTTCTTGCATTTTCAGAGATTTTAGGGTGCTTGATTGAAAGAGATTTGTGTTTGAAAGAAATTTCTTTGTATTATTTATTGGATCTTGTTTTGATTGTTGAAAGCAACATTCTTTTGGTATATTGTTGAAAAGAAAAGAAAAAGGTTTCTTACTTACCCTAGCTAGTTCTCATTGAAGTAAAAAAAGCGCATTTACATTTAGATTAATTTTCATTATTGGAGACAACACCTCACAAACATTCACCTAATCATCTAGATAAAATTAACGGTAGATTTAGGTCTAAAAATTGTATAGAAATTTGAGTGATAGTTTAGTGACGTGTTCGGGCATCGTAAAATGTAGGAGCTGTCATTATTTGTCCGCACTACAACCCGGGACTCGCACGGTTCTTCCACGTACCGTCGGTATATCAAATGGCCTTTTACGTACCCTTGAGGTATAAAGAAAGGTACTTCATGTACTCAATTGTATATCAGAAGGACCCTTGTGAATAGTTGTGCATTAGACAACACTACTACCGATTTGAGCTCCCATGTACCTTGCATATATCGGGAGACCCCACTAGGATACCTTGTCCATCTGAGAAAAACCCTTTGGCCATCTTGTGTGGAGAAATACACCGAAAAAAACATTCGGGGAGATTACTATGCACGTACCCTTGTGGTATATCACGAGTTTCACCTGCTTGACAATCCTGGTGAGAGACCGACTATTCTGAACCCATTTTATCACTTAAGATTGCTTGTGACCTTTAGCTCTGTGTAGGTTTTTTTGTGTGGTCTTTCCCTTTTTTGACCTAGATTAGATAACTTCGGCCACCACCATGGTTGAGAAACTTACGAGACGTCATTGCAAGGTTTACCTCCTAACTCTCCTCCTACCATGGAAGGACAAGAAGGAGTAAACACGGAACAACCCACTTATGCTAATGTTCCAGTAGGAATTGCCTTAGCTAGTGAAACCAGAGAATATTTCATTGTTTATACAAATCCTTTGATTCAATTTCCTCCTGCAGCCGATTCTTCTATGCATTCGCCATTGTAATGCCATATCGATAGTCCTATTCAAGCAGAGTATGGCCCCGATGCTGCTTTTTGGAGGAATTCTATTGGCCAAGCCAGTTTTGAGTTTGGGGTTATTAGACCTTCACCAAGGAATCCTCCTTTAGGGGAAGAGGAACATAGAAGAATTAATGCATCTCTTGATCGAGCTCATAATTTTTTAGAGAGAGTATACATAATCATTTCTCCACCCGTGCCTCGTCATGAAACTATTTTGGCTCGTTTACCCCGCTTATCAGACCCATGGATTGATGGGTATCGTTCACTAGCTTAGGTTTTAGGTCCTATTGAAGAAGTTCCATTTCAAGGTAATCTAGCCAAAATGATAATACTACAATTTCACATCCTGGGTCCGTTACTAGGCCTTCCATACTAGTCATGGTTAGGGGGAAATCCACAAATCAAGTAATGTTAGCACATTATAATGTCGAGGGGCAACCCTTGATGTGAGTTACGTCATCTGTTAGTGGATATATTTCTAGTTCAGGACAAGTTTTAGCTGCAGCAAAACCTGCAGTAGTTAATCTTCCTACCAATACCAACGTTGTGAATCCCCCATCTAGTTCAGGTCAACATTTAGGGGTGCAACCTATCAATAATCCAGATTCTTGGGGATATACTTATCCAGGAACTCAGCCACCTACGTATAATCAAGTTTATCAACTACCATAGCCAGCAGCTATTTATCCTGGAATGCCCTACCCTGGGAATGCTTTTGTACCTTGGGGACAACCAAATTGGTCCAATGTGCCATCATATGGAGGAGCTTTTGTAAATACTGCTGGGGGCTATGGTGGACCACCACATGGAGGACCACCGCAAGGACCTGGAAGACCTGGAGTACCTGGTGGACCATATGAAGGACCACCACCCAGAGTCCCACCACCTGGAGGACCACCACCACCACCTTCCGGAGGATCGCCTCCCTCGGGTGGCCCACCTCCCCATGTAAATTCTAGAAATCAACAACCTTTTCAACAAGCTTTGGGGGCATCATCCATACCCATATATCAATATACATATGGTTCTACTAGTCAGCAAATGCCATACCAGTACTACCAGTATCCGCAACCAAATCAACAACTGCTATTTATAGCTACTTTAGATCTGCTAGACTTGTCAAGATTGATAAATGACCCAATCCATCATGACCCCTCTTGGCCTTCCATTCCTGTAAAGCTGCCTTCAGATATACCCAAGTTTCATGGAAAACCCGGTGAGGATCCAAAAAACCATGTGATGAAATTTCACCTATGGTGTTCATCCAATTCTTTGATGGACGGTTCAATCCGTCTACGTATTTTTTAAAGAACCCTCACTGGTATTTCCACAAAGTGGTACATCGAGTTACCACAACACTCTTTTTGGGATTTCAATGCCTCAGCAACGGCATTTTTAACACACTTTCAATTGCCAATATGATATGAAACAGGTACAGACGTACTGACCTCGCTTCGCCAAACTACATCAACTCACATCTTCGATCATATTCATGAACGAAGAAGAAGATGAAGGTTAATTAAGGCCCCTATTCCTAATTAGTTACTCACTGATTGGTTTACAAAGTATTTACTTCCACCCATTGCTAGAGATGTTTCCATGGGAGCTACTGTTACTGAGGAGAAAGCAATTAGCCGTGCTCAGTACCTTGACTTAGTCTATTCCCAGTCTGGTACCTTATATGATTTAATTCCCCATGCTCCTAAACCCACTACTGATCTATCTAGACCTGTGACTGAACCACCTGCTGATGGTGTACTTGGTTCAGTTCAAACACAAACAGAGAAAAAATATTCTAAGAAGCAAAATCAAACTGCCACCCCAGAAAATCAACCAGCACCACCTGCCAAAACTGCACCCTCTCCTGTTGCTTCTGCTGAAGTAAACACGATCCAATCAACTGAATCTTTAGGTGGAAAGAAGAAAGGAAAAACAAATCTAAAAAACCTGACAATCAATAGGAAGGAAATAAAACACAGAACTCTGATGCCGATTCAAAAGGTAAGCGAAAGGTAAAATACCCTTTTTTAATCTGCGGAGGTGACCATTTTATGAAAGAATGTCCTTATCATGAGGAAGTCAGTAATTTAAAAAAAAAATCACCCATCCCAGCAGTTCTTAAAGATCCTTTCCCTTCCCAACAACAGCTAATTGATCATAAGTCCTTGAACGAAACTTCTTTGTCCACTGACGAAGTTCACATGATGTCTAGTGAAATAGATAACTTGAACACAACATCACAAAGTTATGACCCACTTCCAGAAAATAAATCTGATGATACTCCACCCAAAAAACCCTTAGCTTCCACACCTCCTCCTAATAACGGTCTTCACATTGAAAAACCTATTCTAGAAGCAATTTTCCACCCACCAAACGGTACCCTACGTAAGTCCATAATCAATCCTTACGCTTGTGTCACCCAATATTATAATATTTTCAAAGATTTGGCTTAAGCACCCTACGCTATGTCAGCTTTAGAGGTACTTCAAACCTGCTGAACCCAACGAAAAAACTTGCTTACTGCTCTTAGAGCCATGGATCCTGAGAACAGTAATATCATCACTTTCAAACTGGACGATTTCAAGACGAGACTCTCACATCAATTAGCTTTCCAGATAGCTACTAAATTTTTTGGAAAGACTATCCATTGTACCATTTTGGATGAGGGTGCCTTTACATCAATCATGTCTTTATCTTGTTGGAGAGCCATTGGTTCTTCGGAAATCGACCGTTCACCTACCATCCTCAAGGATTTTGATGGTCGAGGCTTTCAAACCTATCGATTACTACCTGCCATCCATGTTGAACTAGGGGAAAAGTTAGTCTCCATTCACATTGAAGTCGTTGATGCTCCTTTGGATTACAACTTACTCCTAGGTTGTAACTGGTTTCATGCTATGCAAGCTGTAGCATCGACCTTTTTTGGGATCGTACAGTTCCTATTCCAAGGAAAGATTGTCACTGTTGATCAGTTAAATTTCATCACGCCTAGTGCCATTACAAATGATGCAAATAGTGTTCCAATAATGAATACCCCGTAGTATAAGGACATTGGAGTAGGCCTTATTAAAGACTCTTCATTAATGGGAGTATTTCCCTTATCAAATCCTCCTCTTGGTTCACAAAATACATCTATTAATATGATTTCTACATCTTATATAGACAAAGGAAAAACAATTGCTGATGAATCGACATCCTTTTCCCCTTTCGAAGAAATTTACAATTAAATCCAAGCCACCAGTGACCCCACCATCAACGACATTTGTTGAATTCCTCAGATCGTTATCACATGCCATTCCTACTCAACAACCCGCCCATCTCTAGATTATCTTTCACACACACTTCCTACAGATGAATCTATTATGGAAGTTATGTCATTAGAGGAGATGCCTTGGGAAGACCATCATCACCGATCTTCTTTCCTTCCCCCTTGCCATATGGTAGAAGACCAATTCACCTCCACGGTTTCATCTAATATAGTCACCAACCCTTAGTCCTTGATCCTCACTCGTAGTGTCGATTCTGAAGGAAATTTGTGTAATATTACAAAAACTATGCCTGTGGACATATTAGTGAAACCAAGTATATCCGAGAACATTTTCATAGATCAGAACTCTTCACCTGAAGAGGTTCAATCATACACAACCCTATTCAAGGCGTTTAGGGATGTCTTCACATGGACATATGAAGAAATGCCAGGGATTTATCCCTCTATCGTTGTCCATGAGATAAAAACTTACCTTGATGCCAAGCCAGTTCGCTAGAAACTACAACAGGTCCATCCGTGAAAAACAACCGCAATTAAGGAAGAAGTTGAGAAACTTCTGAAGGCTGGTTTCATTTACCCTGTACCGTTAACTGAATGGGTGTCCAACATAGTTCCTGTGAACAAAAAATAGGGCACTATTAGGGTTTGCATCGAATTTAAGGATTCAAATAGAGCTTGTACAAAAGACAACTTTCCCACTCCCTATACCGATCAGATAATCAACAACTATGCCAGAAGCGTTATTTTTTCCTTTATGGATGGATTCTCTGGCTACAATCAGATTGAGATTCTCCCATCAGACCAACACAAGACGACATTTATTTTCCCTTGGGGGAAATTTTCTTATCGTAAACTGCCTTTCGGTTTAAAGAATGCTGGTGCAACATTCCAACGCGCTATGTCATATTCTTTTCATGACATTAAACATGTTGTGGAACCTTATCTTGACAACCTACCTGCTCATTCCAAGCAGCGGGATATCCATGTCGATCATCTAAGAGCCATTTTTCTTCAATGTCGTCATTTTAATATTCATCTAAATCCCCATAAATGTTTTTTTTTGTGTAGAAGCTGACTGACTTCTTGGTTTTATTATTTCTAAAGATAGCATCCGCATAGATCCCTTAAAAATTGAAGCAATCTTAGCCCTATTTGCTCCCACGAACATAACTGAACCCCAAAGTTTGCAAGGGAAGGAAAAATTTCTACGTCATTTCATCTGTAATTATGCAGAAAGGACACACAGTTTCATGAGGTTGCTAAAAAAAGATACCCCTTTCATCTGGGATGATTTCGTGCAATGCACGTTTGATAATATTAAACATGCACTTACCCATGCATCGGTGTTGCAACCACCTAATTATGATAAGGAATATTCCTTGTATGTGGTTGCATCCTTTTCTACCATAGGCATGGTCCTTGTTCAAACAGAGGAACATGACTAGGAACATGTGATTTATTATGCCAGTAAGAGTCTTCTAGAATATAAAATTTGATATTCACATGTGGAGAAACTTTCTCTGGCCATGTTCATCGCAGTCCAGAAGTTTCGTCATTATATTTTGCTCTGCATCACCACTATTTACGCGGATTCCAAACCCATGTACTACATTCTTACACGGCAAGTGCTTGGGCGAAAATACTCACGTTGGATTGTGATTCTCCAAAAATTTGAGTTAGAATTCGCTAAGAGCACTTCTAAGAATTCTCTTGTTTTTGTAGAGCTTATACATGACCTCCCCCGTACTATAGAGGATACAAATCCCTTCGATTCATTTCTTGATGAATCATTGTTTCTCATTAGTACGACTGATCCATGGTATGGAGACATCATCTTGAATTTCCAGACCTTACGATACCAGCCCACCGATTCTCAAGATGAATGCCGCCGTGTTCACCACCAGGCCAAAAGCTATATTATCTTGAATGATACCGTATACTGCCGTGGTGTTGACTCCATATTAGGATGTTGCCTTACACATGAGGAGGCTGAGATCGTTCTAAATGATTGCTGTCATAACCCCAAAATTTTATAAAAAATTATTTTTTTAAGATAACATAAAATGTCTAAATACGCAGTTTACTAACTGCTAGTGGTTAGCTGCTAGTGGTTAGCGGAAAATGAAACAGTTTAACAATTAGTATTAATTAGTTTCATAATACAATAACTAATACAACTTTCATTTTCATAAGGTATACAAGAATGAACCACATTCAAATTTCTTTTAGCTTTACTAATAATTTTAGTTTTTGGCAAGTAGGTGAAATCTATCTTTGAAAACTTGGGCTTACTTAGCATTATGCTAACGCAGATGGACTGCTGGTTCTTACAGGTTCAATAGGTAACGATCGATCAAGTAGGAGTTTAATTCATAAGGTAGCAAGAAGTATTTCTGTTGCATGTAAATATGCTAGTAAATAAACTGATTATTCTAAAGCAAGCTCTGATGAGGCAAAGTAATTGTCTTCTATAGACTTTGTTTCTACGATAGTATTCAATGTTTAGTCATAAAGATTGTTAACTTTATCATACTTAGCTAAACAAAAGATACTTACTGTGAGCTTAGACCTCAAGTTCTTCGCCATACAATTACTTCTATTTTAACATGCTTATAATGCTAATGTTATGTTTAAAAGTATTGTCTGTTATTCATGGAAGTACTCCTATCAATCTCAAAGGTAAAGATTTCCAATAGAGTACACGTTTCTATTTTGTATCTATCTTACTAGCCACTGAAATTATTAACCTATTGTTTGTATGTACAAATGCTAATTATCAAGTTATAAACTTCAGTACTTAAATTATCGCCTTGTTGCATGTATTATTGTAACAACATACAATACCACATTATTTTATAATGTACCAATTTAAGTGTTACTTGCATCCTGTAGAGATCTTACTACCAGGAAATTTCCATGACATTATAAATTTGGTTCTTGTAACTAGATACATCGTCTTAAGATGGAATACTACCTACCATCACTTTTATAAAGTTTAAATCATAGGTAAATACGTTATCAGTGTTATTCCTATAATTTATAAGCCTTGTGCATGGTTTACACCATAGTAATATTACTATTATAATGTTTCCCCACTTATAATAAGTTGTAGTTTATAGTAACTTCTATAGTAGATTTTACTACCTAGAACTTTTAATCTAAGGTCTATATCAAGTGAAACATTATAACAAAGGTTCCTATACTATGCTAGAACCAAGTAAGCACAATTGACTTTGTAAATAATGATAAGATTCATTAATATTGTCATTGGCAAGTTGAACATACAAAACTTTATTTGTAAAAGTTTACACTAAGGTCAAGCCTTGTGATTGTTTATTTGTCATGGTTTTAAACATCTATACTCCATAGTCAAACAACATATAATAGTTATTAACAATTATAACTAATCTCATACCATCAATTGCAAATGATATGGTTTGAGCTTCAAATAATATGTAATTATTTTAAAGTTGTTTTTCATTCAAATTATTATTTAGAAAAGTGTAAACTATGGTCGACCTTGGGATTGTTACTATGGAAAGGTTTTTAGGACCTTACTCTATGGTCAACGACATAGAATAATTGTTAACAAATATCACAGACCTTGATACTATTGATTACAATATAGTTTTATGTTTTCATTTTTGATTATATATATATCCATTCCATAGTCGAGTGCATAATTGTTTATTGATCATGGCAATAATTTGATAATTGGAAAACGCAGATTGACTATAGTCACGACCCTTACATGGTTGAAAATATTTGGAGGGCATGTGGTCTGCTCTCGTCCATGCATTGGTGACTTAAAAGACTTGGAAAACCCTATTCACCTGTCATTTTACTCCGAGGGTTTTGTTGTCCTACAGGCTGCTCTGTGTATTTTCTTGGTGGCCATGAGAGGCTGTTCCTCTACTTGCTTGCTTTGCAGCTTGTATTTGTTGCTACTATAGTCTCATTACTCAGTCTTGGTCACGAGTCTTCGTGGTTGTGAACCTTACTGCGTGAATGGTTATTTGTTTATGTGGTTGGCTCTCAGCCTGTTCATGGTTTCAGTCCTGTCTTTCTTGTAGCTCGTCACGGCTTGTGAATTTAATCTTGTTAACACTGTCTCCACTCCAGGGTCGGCATAGGGGTTTGAATACTCCCTTGTGTAGATTGGTAAATCTAGTGACAACTTCTTCGCTGCTCGTAAACTCTTCTTCTTGCAGGTAAAGAAAACTCGGTTTCTAATATGAGAAAATATTTGTTAAGTTATTAATACAGTTAGGGTTTTAAATTTAGAAGTTGAGCTTTATGCTAACGCTGGGTACTTGTGCTCATTACAGGAACCCATGTCAGCTCTGAGATTCAGTGGAAAGAAAACAACAGCCAACTTCAGTGGACTCGTGGCCCCAACCAGTAAGCCCTAATTTCAAAATGGGTTTTTCCCTACTTGTAATGAGGGTTGTTGAAGGAGAAACACAGTGCTTGGAAGCCTGTTTGGTTTCTTCGTTAGTTATGAGGTTTTAGTATTATGTTACTCCAGTTTACTTAAACCATTGCTGTTTATGCTGGGTAATACCGACCCTTGAGCCGTGATATGTATTTTGTTCATTTTTAGCCTTACAGCCCAATAATGTAATACAATTGGTTTTTAAAGAAAGATTTTGTTAAACTTTGAGCTCTGTCTCGTGTTGTTATGATTTTGTTAACCTATAAATAATGTGTTTATTTTACTGTTTATAAACGATGTTTATTTTTAGATAAAGACTGTAAACAGTCTACAACATAAATTGTAGTCTTCTTGTTAAGTTTGCTTACACAGTTAAGAATGTAAAAGGTTAAAACTTAAATAGATTAATTTATAATTGGATAAATTAGTTGTTAGGGTTTCGACCCTCAGGTTTTTCTTTCATAGGTTATAAGCCTATTTGTTAAAAATAAATAGCTCCTAATTATGTAATTGTTAGTTTTATTTTGTTTAATGTCTATATTTACTTTACTTTTATTTACTATTCTGTAACTTAGAATTATTCAGAGCTCTGTAAAGAATAAAAGGTTAACTCTGTAACTCTGTTTATTTCTCATAAATAAAGGTTTTATAAACATAACCCTGTTGCAGCCACAACCTTTTCCCCTTATTTCTTAAATTTTGGGGCCCCTCCTTAACACTTAGAGTTGTTTGATTTCGTGTGATCCCTGAAGGTCTAGTCTAGCCTTAGCTTTGGTCGATTCTAACGAGTAATTTGCAGCGTGTCTCTCCAGAGCACGTTTGGATCAAGATTTTATTGTGGATCGCAGGGTTGAATGTGGTTTTGATAGCCAAAGTTTAGTCAGATCAGTTTCCTTTTAAGCAAACCGTTGTCTCTGAGATTTTTAGTCTGGTCGCTGCTGTGTTGAGCTCTTAAGCACTTAGTTTTTCTGTGATCGGGCGTAGATTTTTATGTTAGATCGGAAGCTGTGAAGTCTCAGCCCCTCCGCCGTTGTGGCTCCTAGTCCGATTTGTCATTCGAAGCGTGGATTGCCCCGATCGCCGATGTGCGTTAGCTTGTTCTGTCACATATCCGGATCCTTTACTCTTCCGCCGTTGCGGTCGAGAACTCCTTCTCTCGGCCGATGTCCAAACTCTTCCGACGTTCGACGTGAATTTTTCCCGCCCACGTGCTTTAACCTCCTCTCCCTTTCGCCATTGCGAATGGTAAAGTATCTCCGCTTCCGATGCCCAAAGCTGGCCGACGTCCGATTCGAAGTTTCCCGCTCACCTGTCTCGCGTGGGTCTAGCCTGTTGCCATCCGCTGTTGCGGCTGTGAGGTCCTTTTCCCTTCTGAAGCAGGAAGCTTTCCGACCGCCGACTTATAACTTTCCCGCCCAGGGCTACATCAGAGCTCTTGCCCGCTTAAGGGACGAACCTGGCTATTTTCTTGTGGATCAACTGTCGCAAAGGATATTTTTATTTAAAATCCCATTTCAATGAATGATGCATCAAAACTATTTGCAGGAGGAATTCGATGGACTATTGAAGCAACCCGACGTGAAGGCTCAGCTTGGTCAAATCAAAACCACTGGGGTTACAAGGAAGACATAAGCGGAGAAAAGGACAAACAAAAAAACGACAAAGGCACGGACTAGGAAGAACTGTCAGTTACTGATCATGAGATGAACGCTCACAGAAAGTAATTGGGAAGACAAAAAACTGCCAGAAGAGAAAGCGGAAAGGTTAAAACAGGAATTGGAAGGTCACCCGACGAGAGGCATCCCAAACAACCGGGGGAATAGTTTAAATATTTGAAAGTAGGACTGAAAGGGGGCTTTTTCCCTGGAGAATTTTGTAAATGTTTGCTTGTAAGAGGAACTACTTCCTTTTGCAAAGGAAACCGCAATTTTTCCTGTTGGAGAGAGTGAAAAGTGGAATGTATCAGTACAATTCAATGAATAATGTTGAAGAGGAACTATTTCGTTTTTAGCTGTGTTTCATTTACTATAAGAGTATTTAATTTTCTGAACCCATGTTCTCGTTGAATGTTCTTTAGTATCTTTTGGGATATTTTCCACTGCAAGTAATAAATATTGTTTATAAAATAATCGGCTATCTGGTTATTTAAATATCTGCGAATGCTCATGTGTCTTGAAATAAGTACCAGCTATCTGTGATTCTTCATAATGCATGTGCAAAATGTATTACTCACCAATGAATGATAAGCCTGCTCCCTAGGGATAATGTAGGTAGTCAGTTTGCTTTTGTTGTATGCGATTTGGATGCTTGTGAGCCATAAGACGAGAGGTAAGAACCTGCGCATCACATTGTGACTGTTCCTGTCATCTTTATTACCCTGCATTTAGTTAGGCACTTGCATTTCATTTCTTAAGTCAAAATACAAAAAACTCGGTGGATCGGGCCGCAACCGGTAAAACCCTTAGTTTTTTTACTTGACCTACAGTAGCCGGACCGCAAACCGGACGGATTCCCTACACCAAAAAGTCAACGGGCTAGTTGGGAACGTTGACTGGGGAGAATCCCTTACTGTTGCTGCCTGCGATTTTCCAGGCCTCAACAAACCCTAATCTGGTTTTATTAAGTAATAGTTTTAGGATTTAGTTAATAGTCTAAAAGATATACTGTTTGGTTAATAACTTGTTTATATACTTAACTATTATCTTCTATAAACTTTTATTTGTATCAATATACTATTACTGCAAATCTAAAGTAAGTTACTATTTGCTTTTCTTGCATTTTTATTTAGTTACACTAAGTAAAACAATAAACACACTTAAACCATAACACTGTTTTCATTATATTTTAAACATTGAAATAAATTATACTCTGCTATCTACAGATTCAAATACTATTAACTATTTTCATTCTCTTAAGAATTCTTTCATCTACTTAAAGCATTCTAACTGTGCTAGAGTACGACTTGGTTTCTAGGTGCGGAAAAAAACATCTTTAGAAATTTATAATCTTTCTATTTCATTAATCTCTAAACCAGTTTCATTTCTAAACAATCTAATAAGAGTACTAAATCTAACATTTTACAAACTCTGAACTTTTAACATTCATATAGCAGATAAACTAAGATTATTTAACTAAAAACAGTAAATTAAAATAACATTGAACCTGTTGAGGACAAGACGACAACAACTTTAGGAGGCCACTCCTCCCTACCAATCTCCTGGAGAGTGCTCAAACAACGCTTCCTCAGGACCCCCAAGCCTATTCCTGGTCTTCTTGGCTGAGAAATGGGTGGAGAATGCAACTGTAGAACCTTCTTTCAACTGCCTAGTTCAATACCTCAATAAAACACTCTGCTCTCAGCAGTATGATCTTCAACTTAAAAGCTACAACAAGATCAATCAATAGTTATCGCCTCAAACAATTTCCAATTTCCCTTCCATTGAATTTCTCTGAAGTAAATTCATTCATCCTGAATGATCACCTCTCTAGAATGAGCAGCCTCAGCTCTCTTCAATGGGAATTTTTATAAATATGCCTAGGTCTTTTGGTTCAGTTTTCATTAATTGAGCCACCTGCTCTGATTCCACTTTCTTGGGGAATCATGACCACAAATGTAGGGAGGTTGCCACCTGTAATAGTTGGAAGTGGTTTGAGGATGCTGCCACTGTTAGTTTTCTCTCCAACCAGTCTCCTCCACCAATTTGACCAGTAAACACTCTTTTAACAGCTCTCCTAAGCTATTGTCTCCTCATTTATTTATTTATAAATAAAATATTCAAAATTTATATTAAATATCCTTGACCCCACTGGGTCATCAATTACAACTTAGCATAAAATTTAACATATTGTTCCTCAAATAATATAAAATTGTTTTTGCAAAANCCACGCTAGAGCTTGTGGCGGATATCTATCTGGGTTGGATCTGCCCAGAAAATCTTGTGTGCAGGGTATTTCTGGCCATCTATTTTCAAAGATTGCATTGAAATAGTTAAGAAATACCCACCATGCCAAATGTTCACTTCAAATAAACACACCCACCCAGCTCTGCTCCATCCCTTTATAGTAGTTGGCCCCTTTGCAAAATGGGGCATAGAATTCGTGCACTATAGACCTACCTTAGCCGAGGGGCATGGCTACTGTGAACTATTTCACAAAATGGGCTGAGGCTATGCCCAGATATGCCGAACATGACAATACTGCTGCACTATTCTTATTCAACCATATCATTGCTATATTCAATATTCCTAGGGCCATCGTGACCGATCATGGATCACATTTTCAAAACAAAATGATGGCTCAGATCAGTGCAAAATTAGGGTTTCATCACGATAATTCTACACCTTACTATCCTCAGGCCAATGGCTAGGGTGAAGCTATAAACAAAGTATTAAAAACAATGCTTTAGTGGATGGTAGGGCAAGCCAAGTCAAACTGGGATTTGTAGCTTTTCTCGGCACTCTAGGCCTATAGGACTACTGTCAAAACTTACACCAGTTTTACACCTTTCCAACTAGTATACGGGCTGGAAGCAACTCTACCGATAGAGTGTGAGATCCCTTCTTTAAAACTTGTCGTGGAGCTATTGCCCAATACTACTATAGACGAAGAAAGATTCCTGTATCTAAACAAACTTGATGAAACTCAATGCAATGCTGCTTTAGCTAATGACGCACATAAGCGAAGAATGAAAGTTCAATATGATAGGTCTGTTAAACCCTGTTCCTTCAATGAAGGAGACCTGGTCTTGACTTATGACCAAAAGCATGACAAGCTAAGGGCAGGCAAATTTGAGTCTATGTGGCATGGGATTTACATTGTCACTTGTGTTTTAGAAAAAGGGGCATATGAGTTGGTTGATTACAACGAGATACCTTTGGGAGAGCCCTGAAATGGGCTCTACCTTAAAAGATACTATGCCTAGGTCATCTAGCATAGGGTCTTTGTAAATATTGTTTATAGTTTATTGTGTCTGTTAGCTTTGAGAGGTGTGTCTTTTGTGTGATTTAAAATGTGTTTTTCATATAACCCTACTTATGTATGTCTTTTGTCTGATGGACAAATGAATTCCTTCACTGGTTTTGTTGAAGGTGTAATCGATATACACTTAACCTTGCATCAGCATCCTGGGTTCTGTACTCTCCTTAAAGTGAGATGGTGAGTTCAGGGGGTGTTCTTTTAGGTCCCTCCACCAACAATCTAGCAGAATACCAAGCTGTGATTGGATTGTTGATGGAATACCTAGCTAATGATGTAAGGGAAATTAGGGTTTACCTAGACTCTGAACTAGTTGTTCAACAGCTTAATCAAGTCTACACCATTCGAAATCCCTTGCTTCTTCATACTTTCCAAAGATTTAGGTTGTTAGAGAGGTGTTTTGAGCAAGTTACATATCAACACATTATGAGACATTTAAATGATGTGGCAGATTCCCTAGCTAATTATGTCTTAGATTTGCATATTGCTCATACATAAAAAGTCCATTTGAAACATAAACAATATACATGTAAATTCATAAGTAGATAATCATTTCACACATCACATTTGTCGCACACACAAATGTAAATATAAAAGTTTGTCATATACAAAAACTGTAGCATCGGGATACAAAATTGGGATGAAGCATCTCTAGCTTTCAGTGCCCTCAAAGTTCAGGACTGTAAAAGGTTCAGAATACACATATACATAGGGAAAAATATGAAGCTTTGAAGCTTTCAGTAGCAGACTAATCCTTGTGATGCTCATGATAGCACGCGATGGCTTGGGACACTCTGTGGAGTAGCCTAGAAAACCATCCAGAAACACCTGTAGTATGGCGCTGATAACGCCTAGGTACCTCGTTAGTAGTCATATTAGGGATACCCACAGTAAAATGCTATAGGTTCTTCTTAAGATATTCTAGCTCTTCATCAGCTTCAAATCGATATAACATCATGTCTCTAGTACTGGCTCGCCTAGCAATAGGTGACATCCCTGCTGGACATACAGATCTAATGTATACATGGAAACATTTTCACTTATCTCAGTACTACAAAATAAAAATGAAATAAAATACAAAAATTAAAAACACAAGTGGATAATGTCTTTTCTTACCTCGGTCGTCCGATACTCTCCTTCAGGTAAGGAAATCTCTAGGTCATCACGAAAATCTGCCCCCTCATAGGCATAGTCCTCAACCATGAGTAACAGGTTCCTCAACTAGCAAAAGAAGCCAGATCCATAGCTAACTTTGGGTCCTCCACCACCAAGGTGAGGCATGGCTGTAACCCATGCAATCATCCTGGGATCCTCAGGTTCAAGCTTGGTAATAGTCACCTATGGTCTCATATGAGGCACCCGCTGTAAGATAAAAGACACTATCACCGCTCCGTAGCCAAATTGCTTCAGTTTTCCTCTCTTGCTTTTGTTTAAATTATTTTTTAGACATACCAGCATGCCCTCACACCAGTTGAAGAAGGTGGGATCCATACACTGCAAAGCATATATCATATATGATCTAGTAGTAAGGTGGGAAGACCTAGTTCCCGCCACCTTTCCAATAGTGTACACCACTGTCCTCAAGGGGAGATCTACTATGGACTGGATTTGTAGCTTCCTAGATTAAGACTTTGTACCCAGTGCGTAGTACTGGTTGATAATATCATCCAAGGAGGCCTCTCCTCCTCGTTCCCCAGATAGAGCTACTGGGCTTCCCCTCATGGACAATCTGGTTAGAAAATAGATATCCTCAATCTCTATGGGTAAGATATGGATCCCCACCACAAAATGCTGCTGATAGGGATCCCACATCCCTATGATATACTCTAACAATTGGATATGTTCTTTCATACCAGGTACCCAAAAGTATTTCAGAAGCCCACAGTTCCGTAGAGCCTCCATAGTGGCTGGATCATTGGAAACCTGGTGGTATGGAACTTCATGTTCCCTTTCCTTTCAAATCACCATGATGCACCTGTAACACACCAAATTCATAATTAGAAATCACGTCATGGCTGAAAAGAGGGAAACATTTAAAATGACAAATTTTGAAGCAAGATAAAAATCATAAAAAATTGTTTTTTTTTGATGGATTAGGGTTTGTGTTCTTTTTCATAAGGGAACATTGGTGGTGCTACCCTTTTCCCATAGAGAACCAATGGCACTGCTATCTTTGGCTCGCAGAGCGCCGATATCCTGTCAGCTGTGGGCAGGGCATCTATGGCGCCTCTGTTCCAACCTGACAAAGCACCGTCGTCTGCTCTGCCTGACGGATAAAAACCCTATGGCCATTTTTTTTGGCTTTCTAAACCATTAAAAACCCCTTCCAAGATGGTTAAATTCTTCTTATCCATTTCAAGTTAACCATCTACCCTAAATCTTATATTTAAAACAATTAAAAATCATTTTTGGGACATGAATTAAACAATGGAAGAAAAAATAAAATGACATTTCTTGAACATAAAAGAGAAAAGATCAAAACACTTACCTCTTCCATGAAGAATGAAGGAACAATGAGTGAGGGACCCTTGCAAAAAGACCGATGAAAACTCTTGCTATCAATCCAACTTCCAAAAATCTCAATGGTAAAAATCAAATGGTAAATAATTCTTACCTACTCTTTCTATTTATAGAATATTTGGAGTTTTCAAAAATTCATTATAATTTATTTATTTTGAAATCCAAATTATTTCATTGAAAGTGGGTTTTTTACTTTTTACTTTATATAGTTTTGGTAAAATGGTTTTTAATGGTGTTTTTTGAGTTTTATAGGATAACATTGGGTTATGGATACGATGTAAGCTATTTTAGTCTTTTCCAAGCTTAGAGAAAGAAAGAAAAAGTACCGAGCATCGTTATACACGTTTTACATGTTCGTTAAAATACCAGTAGAAAGGTGTCGAGTTTACTTTTTCCCTTTTTTTAGACTTGTTAAAAGTGGATTATGAAAAAGGAACCCAGTTAGGGAGTTATATTTAAGCTCTTTTCAGTCTCCTCAAAACACAAAAATATTGCCAAGCGAACTTGTTACGTTCACACTTGTAAAAAAATCAGAACAGTTGACTAGTCAGGGGTAGGTTATCTCTTTTTCGGACTGATTGGCCTTTTTTACGAAAAAATACCTTTTGAAGTATTCTTAGTCATTTCAGACTCTCTAAATATGAAACAAAAAATGAGTTTGCTTTCATCGGACTCGTAAAACCAAACGATGAAAGACCCTATTTGGGAACGAACCCCTCCTTTCTCAGGTTTGTAAAAAGTATGAGAATGGACTCGTCATTTGATGAGGTTTAACGAGTGTTTGTTACCCTCTTTGGACTCGTAAAAATGAAAAGAGGCGCTCACCTTTCTATGTGGGGAAATTAAAGGAAAGGGGAATGGTTTTCATTTGTTTTTTTATGGCAGTAATCTATAGTCGACCTTTGAACATGGCACCTATCCGCATTTGCATATTTGAACAGTTGGGTTTTCAGCTTGTCTCCGAGTTGATCTACTTTTGTGAGTCACCTGACTCCTTTGATTCAATTCAAATAATGCTTTGTCATATTCTTTGCATTACACCTGGTTCTATTCTCGTTCAAGTCATGTGTCGTGCTGCCAAATTGTTCAAAGGATACCTCTCCCAGAAAAATAAATCATCAGTAACTTTACTTGTCCTTAAAAGTCATTCATGTCTGAGTCAGTTACACTACTTCAAGTCAAATTTTGTTCCTAGTTTCACGTCACTGATGTGGGAATCATCATGGCCATCCTATGACAATTCTATTCCTGTTGACTTCAAATCATTATCCAGGAATTAGACCTAGAAACCTAAAGATTACCTTGAAGGCTGCATACCTCAATGGCAGGTTTTCTTGTTTTCAACAATAGGTTTTCATCAATGACCTCTAATTGGAAGATTCTGTCAAGTGTTCGATCTCAACACATTTATTTGCACTTGAGGAAATGTACTAAGATACCTTGGGGATCATTGACATGAATGGTGATTTCCCTTGCACTTGTTAACAGTTGACATCATTGACTAGTAATCAAGTGGTTTCTTCCATGTTCAACGTCAAGACATCTATTCATATGGTTAGAATCGTATCAATTGGGTATTGAAATGAATACCCTAAGTGGTTAGGCTTCACCATCATGATTGCCTATGCTCATGTTGCATTTGGAGATCATTTAGAGTCATGACATGGATCCACATTGTATGTTTGGTGGCTGTGTTCCGTATCTAAGGTTAAGAGACATGGATCTACTTTGTATGTTCTGTAGCTATGTCCTACCTCCTATAGTAGTTATTCATGGATCTACAGTGTATCATTGGTAGCCATGACATGGTCATCATCATAGATCTACAGTGTATTGGTCCACAACTATGATTGGTTTGGATAAAGTCAGTTACTAGTCCTATGTTAGTTATGAGTCTATCTCTCTTTGCTTTTGTATCAGACAGAAAAATTTTAAACTATTTCATCTATCACTCCCTTATAGCTTCATACTTTGGGGGGCATTATGTTGCACCTAGAAATCCCACTTTGCTTATCATCCTACATGGGAATTTCACATTGCCTTTCAACCTCCCATAAATCTTGACTTGAGTCACCTTGGTCATCTTTTTTCATACCTTGAAGGACCGGCGCCTTTATTCTTTTTACACAGAGCATCGGTGGTTGTCCTCACAATGGAACCATAAGCACCGTTTCCCTCTTTCTTTGACAAAAGACCTATGTCGGTGCCTTTGTCATTTCTACCAAGAGCACCGATGGTGAAAATATGAGAAAAAAGAAGGTTCTAGAAGCTTCCATGAAGAATCCTTCGTGGAGTCAGTTCCTACACACTTGGGAGAGGTGGAATTCGCTTCCCTCACCTATAGGGACCACATTTGATCCATTTTCCAAGTCATCTCATGAGTTCTAGGACTATAAATGAAGCCTTCATGATTAGAGTGGGGGAGGCCAGAAAAAGCACCCTTATGCTGTTAGTTTGAAGTCTAAATCAGAGGCAAAGTAGAGTTGGCTTATGATTGGAGAGATATTCATAACTATATAGGATTGTAGACATTATTGTAGAGATCAAAGCCATTGACATCAAGGCTTTTTGGTTGTACTTCTTTCTCTTTCATAATTAATACAAAGACATTCCCCTTTCCTATATTTGATGTATTGATTTTAATTAGATATTATCAGATTCCTTGATCACTGATATGAATAGTCAATTTATCATGATGCTCTCGTCTTGTTTGTTTGTCTTTTGATATGTTTTGTAGATACTGAACAGTTGCAAGGAATTTTGGAGAAAAGACAAAGAGATCCAAGGTTGAGGTATATTGTATTTCATGTTAGTTAATTTGATTGTTCAAGGGGAGGATATGTTGCTGTGTCTTTTTGTTCTGTATTTGTGATTTACATTGCAGAGGAACAAACAATGTCCACACTGATTGAGAATTCATGATAACATCTTTGTTACGGAGTTATGAAGGTGCTTCATCAAATTGGGAGAACGATTCATGGTTTTATTCATGATATGGAAGCTACACATAATGCATATTTTGTTGAATCTTTTGATGTTATTTGGGAAAGAGTTTGCAGAGATATATTTTCCATGGTTGATTATGCTATTAGATCAGAGTATGCTTGCATAAAAAGACATTTTATGATGCCCCTCCATCATCAAATGATGACTATTAAAGGGCATCTCCACATGATCTTTGTTTACAACACTTTGATGCATTGATGCATGATCTTGGCATCCACAACATCTTCACAAAGTCCATCACCAAGAAGTTGTTCTTTCATCTCATTCAAGTGAAGAAGAGGACCTAATAAATACCTTTTTGATCTCTGTCATATCCATTTTTAAGGGGAGGTTTTGTCCCATGAGGTTTTCCTCCTTACCTCAGTTACATGGATCAATAAACATTGTTGTAAAAGAGGTGACTTGAGCCTTTGTTGCCAAGGCCTCCCAATTTATTTTATGTGTTGTAATAAGCTTTTGGTTAAGTGAGGATGTTAGAATAGTAATAAAAACCCTTAGTACCTTATTCTAAGTCCCTAGTCAATTTTGTTGCATTTATGTATTAATACATTATGGTTTGGACTTAGGTAGCTTAATTGGGCATAAAACCAGTTAAATTGGGGCTTTCATTCCTAGATGAGCACTCCAGCTCAGTAAAAACTCCACATGTGTTCCCTCATCATTTATAGTGTGATCCCATTCATTGAATGTGGACATTGTGGTTGAATAGGAGCGCTAGAGGGATTTAGCACAATTTTGGATTGTTTTGGAGCATTTCATGCCACCTAGAGCCTCTCACTCACCTTATTTTGCACACCCATGCATGCCAAGGAGTCATGATTTCTACAAGTCACTTCAGGCACATCCAAACCTCTACTTGTGACCATTTTTTCTGAGTTGGAGCGAGTTTGGCCCACCTAGGGGGGATTGAGGCCAATTTGGCCAATTTCACATGTACAGTAATTTTTGGCTTCCTAAGCCTCACGAAACAATTCATATGTAATATAAACTTGTTACTAACATATTTCACATGTTATACAGTAAAATAATATCCAGTTTCAGTTCACATTGGTTATGTAAAATTGCTCTCCTTTCATGGTTTTTTGTTGGTTTTGCATGCAATTCGATTTGTGAGTTTCTCTAAGGCTCATAGATATTGCTGTAGATTGAAATTATCATAATAATAATAAATTATCTAAATTAAAAGGGTTAATAAAACAAATATTATGCCCTGTAACAACATAGTCCCACTTAAAAACTGTGGGAGCTTAGTTCAGACTTAGGATGGTAGCTTCCATAAGAAAGTATGCTGGCAGCTACCTGTGCTTTCTTTGTAAAGGAAGAAACTCGAATAACTAAAATACTAGTTGAATGATTCTAGTTGTGACATATTTAAGCCTTAAATTAAAGGGTTAGGGTAATTCATCCATAATACCTCTTCCTTGGGCTTATGGTTAAAATACACAGTTAACCCTAGCTGTATAGAGATAAAGAAAGAAATTTAATATATATATATATATATATAATCGTAGGATGGACTAGGGGTGAGACATATGACAACGATTAAAGGCAGTTTAAATTGTAGTTCCCATGGCTGAAAGTGATTGAATTTTTTGTAATTAAATTAACATCCTAATTCATAACATTTAGTTCTGAAGTTTGATATGAATGTGATTTTGTTCTTTTATAGAAATAAAATTATGATTTTTTTCCAAAAAAAAACATTCAGTCCCGGAGGAAATGCAGAAAATTAGTTTGCAGTTTTTTTTAAAATAAATATCATTCGTATCCTTGAGAAAAAATCGACGATCAAAGCAAGCAAACAATTTTATTTAACTATTATTATAAACGATAGCCTACTTGTTGTACAGGAATAAACACCTTATAACCGAAGGTCTGGGTTACCAACATACTCATGAAACTTGCAGGCAATTGACTCTAGAGTGCAGTAAAGGAAACAAGAGGATAGAAAAGACTCACCTGATATACGACGGTTGATCCTAGCTTGTCCTCTTCCGCTCTGCTTCTCCTCCAAATCCTTCAGGGATGCTTCTCCTTCACCTGTCAAAAGTCAATCCTCCAAATAAAAGATGATGCATATATATAAACAGGTTAGATAAATCATATACAGAATGCTGAAACATAAATATTTATCAAACCAGAATATATGAGAGACATTCAAGATACATATGGAAGAAGGATTCTCTTTATTAACAATAATGAAAGAGTTCAGATTACAACCCAACACCTGAGACAAGGACTCCTCTGCAACCAAAGGATATTGAGTTCCACTGCTCCAAAGACTTCTGTTAGAACTCTGCCAGCATAACTTTGCTCTCTAAGTGCATGTGATTAACACCCTCCCCAAGGCCTGTATTTATACTTGGTGAAATAAGGCAGTTTTAAAGGTTGAGGAGGTTGAGACAGTTAAGGTGATTAAGGTTAAGTGCTTAACTAATCTCAAGTAATCGTGAGTTTTTATTGTAAATGTCAAAGGAAGGTGTACGTGGGTATCAATACTGGAAACTCGCGTATGACACGCAAGTTTCTCTAAGGGTAACCCATGTACAAATCTGTATGCGAGATGCAATAACCGACACTCACGTACAACACGCGAGTTGCATATAAGAAGAGTCGCGTACAGGACTTGACATATTTAAAAGGTAAAAATAACCAGCTGGATGGATGATAAATGTAGTTCTTAATAAGCCCATCTATAGTGTTTTGGGCAACCCTCAATCCATAAATGTCCTTTTGTGTGCCAACATAGCGAATGTCGGCACTCAGACGGAGAGGTGCCATTCAGGTGGATAATAGATGCCCCCTAATGTGTGAGGTCAGAGGGAAACGATGGCCGAAATACATTATAATCTTAATCTTTGGAGAACTCAGAAATCCAATGGAGAAAAGAGAGTACCTGAAACAAATACATAGTAATGTCATATACAAAGTTACATCTGAGGATGCTATGTTCAATTTATTGGAACACTAGCTCCTTTACAATATTTGAGTACATCATATGATATGGGTATGAAACCACGTATATTACAAGGGTGGATTGAAGCCACAATATACAATAATGATGAGTCTTCAAAGATCTGGAAGCTGTGTATATGAATAGAACATAATCTTGCACAACTTAGTCCATAGATGATGCACTAAGGTCTTCATAAAGGATCCCAAAGAACCAGTACAATCCAAGCCATGTGAATAAGGGTAAGCTGAAGTCAAACATGGAAAGGATTCAATAGTTTGTCAATAAATAGATAATAATCGACAACTGAAGCAAAGGAATTCACCAATGATGAAAGTGAATCCTGAGGTACAAACATCAAAACTCTAGGTCTTCGTCATCAGGAAGTACTGAAACGAAAACATGTTGTGATAAGGAAGGCGATAGATCATCCAACGGATCACATGAGTGACTAGGAACTAGGAAAAAGAAGGGAGACACAATAGATAACATATATAACGATGATGGGATCAGGCTATAGATCAGACATTAGGTAAAGTCCTTGAACAATGAGCACAACACAGAGATGACCCAAGGCAACGTTTAACTTATAGATAGAACAACTATACCTATCTGTCATGTAGGAGACATGATCAGATTCCCTAGGTATAACGAACAAGAGAAGGAGTAAGAAACTCAAAGTGATAGCTGAACGGAAAACTAATCACTGAAACATGGATATCGAAAAAAACAAAAAGTGCTATGTTCAAGGAGGACATGTTTCCATTACTGAAAACAAGAGAAAACTTCTTCCTTACCTTCCCTGTTAAATTTTAACGAGTCTAGGAAAGTTAACTCGGATCCCTCTTCATTTTTTAACAAGCTTGAAGAGACGGGAAAATAATGCTTGATAGTGTCACTGATTCATGGATTTAATGAGCCCGAACTAGTACATGCTCAGTTGGTGTTTTCACATTTAGAGAGTCTGAAAACTCCGAAGAAGACTCTAGGGGGGTCCTTTTTTGTCCAATTTAGTCGCCTGAGGCCGAAAAAGTATAAAACATACCACAAAAGAACTCTCTTAACTTTCGTAGAAGAAAAGGTGAACCTTTTTCGTACTTAGTCAGGGAGGTATGAAAAAGGTTAAATTACCACCTACCCAACGCTCCTTCCAAAACAACATAAAATAGCTTGAGTTTTACGAGTGTGAAGGAAAGCAAGATCACTCGTAAAGATCCATTTGGTTACGAGAAATGGGGCTTACAACAATAAACTCGTTGCTTTGTTCTTAAGTGTTTAACGAGCATGACAAAGACACAAAGTACACTTGGAATCTTTTTCATGTTTAGGTCCAGAGCACGAAAAAGAGAAAACTAAGCTCAAACCGGGTGTTCCTTTTCTGTAAATTTAGTCCCTCAGGTCCAGAAAAGTGATAAACCTATACCTGAGAATACTCTTCTCAATTCAAAAAGAAAAGAAAGCGATCCTTTCTCGTATTATTCCGTATGGTCCGAGAAAGAGATAACCTACCACCAATGCGGATTCTCGTTCACATATTCTTAACGAGCTTGAACGGACGAGTTAACTCGTCAGTCAAGTCTATTTTGAAGGATTCAGACCTGGGACTAAAGAAACTCCATAAGGGCGGGGAGTCCTATAAAGGGATAGCTTGTAAAAAGAGATTCAAAAGAAGCTCTATTTGGCATGTAAAATAGCTAAAAGGAGACCGCTATACCTGAAACAGTTGCGGCATGAGCACCAAAGGACAACATAGGCTTAGAAGAAGGATACTCATGAAAAAGGGTCCTATCCACGAAAGAACAATGGTAAAAAACATGGAACTAATGGTTAATGATACCATAGTCCGTGGCAAAAGGTTGATTGCTAAGGTTAATGTGGATTGAATAAAAGGTGCCAAAAATGTATTGGAAATGACAAAACCACCCTATTGGAGCAAAAACACTTTGTAATAGTGAAAAACCTATTCCAAAGCATAAAGAAATATGGTATTAGTTGAATGAAATTTCAAACTATAGAAAAAGACCCACTTAAAGAAATATAATTTCTATAAATAGTTGAAAAATCAAACAAAACTCACCATTTGAACTTTTGAGCCATAAAAAGAAAGTTTGACCTTCTACCTTTGTTCGATCATTGTGGACATTTGAACCGACGAAATCGAATTCCGCAAGTTGCAGGTAAGCCTACACCCTGAGCTCTTCATTTTGATCCAAGCAATTATGAATTTTGAGTCTTAATTCCATTATTAAAAACATCCTAAAGATGGCACGATGCATACGCGGGTTGACGGTGTGAAGACTCGCGTACACGCATTCTGTACGCTAGTTGCCTATATAGAAAGTCGTGTACAGTATGCGACATGTCTAAATAGACAGTTGTGTGTGCTGCGTGAAGGACAAAAGGCTAAAAATAATCAAATTTTTTTGAATTTTTATATGGAATTACTGAATCAAATTACTTGTTTTTCTAGGTGAAAAGATGGTTTTGGAATGGAGGGAAAGGGAGCATGAAATAATGGACCAAGCATCGCTCCAAAGTGCGCCCAATATACATGCATTGTGAACAAGTGGGCTACTAAAATTCTTTTGCACATCACCAATGCAGGCCAATGTCCGCATACTTGAGTTCATGGTAAATTATTGGGATCATGACTTGGGGATGTTCAACCTACAGGGTGAAACCTTGGAGATTACCACTGAGGACATGTATTTCATAACCGGTCTGTCACGTCGAGGAGAACTGGTTAACCTAGAGGGCACTGGTAGGGGCAGTGACCCCTTAAGTGTCCAAAACTATATAGATGTATTTTGCACAGCGGGCACTCAAAAGAGAGGAAGCCACGTCCCTGTTGTACATATCAGTGACTTTATTCTACAGGTACTTGCTAGCACCATCATGAGGATTTCAGGATTCTATTCTTTACATTTGGCTACACGGAACTAAATGAGGCTGGAAGTTGACTGTTTCCGCTGTGCTCTCTATGATTGGTTCTTGGGAGTTGTCCCTACCATGAAGAGACAATTGTCCGATTGCAAGAGAGGAAGGCGGAAAAAATTTGGTTATGCGAGCATATTAGTGGCCTTCTTTTTTGAGAGAGTACCAACATTGAGCCCTGCCATACCTCTACTGGTTAGATCTCCACGTCAGCCGAGGCTGAGCAGGTGGGGAGACATCTTCCTCTGTTAAGGAGGAGGAGACACAGTACATAGTGTATATGATGATGATTTCTATACCTGGTGGGAACAACAGCTACCGACATTGGAGTAGTTTCCATATGCCGGTATGGACTTTCGAGGTGACCCAGACCTTGTCCTCCCTCCAGGAGGAGCATGGGGTGAGCTAGGTAAATAATTTTTAAATTTTATCATTTTTCAAATTTTTATGAATTTTAAAATGATAGATATATACATATGTACAAGTCTTAATCCTATAAATCTATCAAAATCCAGATATTGGACCGGTCCGCCCTGAAGGGCACCCACGCATGTTTGTTCGTCCTGTCATAGGTGAAGACCCGGGACTGATCAGGGTTCTAGAGGGGGAGCTGTCCAGGATGACCGAAAGAGTACCTACCTTGTAGATAGAGCATATCTTGACTGCCATGCAGGAGTTCGTAGTTGGAGTTCCACCGATCTGGCTACGTCTATTCAGGCGAGTGGTCAGAGCGGTACTTATATATATAGAGGCTGTGGAGGCTGCCGAAGCCGAGGAGGCTGAGGAAGCCAGAGTGCAAAGGGACCATGGGGACCAAGGTGGTCCTGCATAGATCTAGGACATTTTGATGGACTACGATCCACATTTTTGTATATTTTGTATATGACAGGATCTGAGGATCAGACTAGACCTATCTATGAACAGATATTTTACATATATATATATATATATATACATGTTGTTTGGTGACGTTTTATTTACAAATGTTTTTCATATGTTTGCTGTATATCTTTATAAAATGTGCGTGATATGCCAATCTAAAATGTAATTAGCATATGCATCAGTCAATGAATTCTGATTTCGTGGAATATGATTGAATGTAATAACCTCAAAATGTCTTTCCAAAAACGAATTTGCATGAAATGACATAATAAAATAGGATTTCGTACTTGATAAGCCCGATTGAGCTGGGAAACCACTAACTGAGAGTCCAGACGGACCTCTAGCTAGGTAATACCACGTGACAAAGCATCCCATATGAGCTCAATTACAGCCCTATACTCATCAACATTATTAGAAGCAGGACCTAGACAAGCGCCTTCCACGGCAACAAGCTGTCCTGAGGGAGAATAAATAACCCATGCTGCCGAAGCCAGGTTACAAGTGTGACGGCTGGCACCATCAGTGAATCCTATATACCTTTTAGAAGACATCTACAACAACCAGCAGATAGTATAAAAAACAAAAACTGACAACCTAATGTACATAAAAATACATACAATAAAAATACAAGAAAAAGTGCTAAGCCTAAGCATAGTACTTCTTCAGGTAGAGCCCATTTCTAGGCTCAGGCAGCTTGTTCCCATAAAAATCAACTAACTCATATGTGCCCTTACTCAATAATTTCGACATGACATAAGGTCCTAACCACATGGCCTTGAATTTTCCTGCCCCCAGGGGTTCTTTGTCTTGGTCCCAAAGCAAGACAAGTTCCCCCTCAAAGAAAACCCTAGATTTGACCGATTTATCATATTGAGTTTTGAACTTATTTTTATGAGTTTGATTAGAAGTTTGCGCATCTCTACGCTATTCATCAAGGTGTTCTAAATGTACCAGACATTCCTCAAGCTCAGTCGTATCAGGTAACACATGAATGTCTATCTTTAGAGACGGGATTTCACACTCAATTGGAGTAACTGCTTCCACTCCATGAACGAGTTGGAAAGGGGAGAAACCCGTAGCAGTTTTTACATTGTTTCGGTAGGTCCAAAGAGCAGGATATAGCATGATGTGCCAGTTAGAGAGGGCTGCATCAATTGTACGTTTAAGGATAGTTTTCAAAGTTTTGTTGACAGCCTCAACCTGACTGTTTGCCTACGGATAGTACGAAGATGAATGTTCTTGTCTGAATCCGAGCATAGTAGTTAGTTCCATCATCATGTTATTTTGAAAATGACTACCATGGTCAGTGACAATCACTTTGGGTATACCAAACCATGCGATAATCTGATTGAACACAAATAAAGCTGTTGTTTCCCCGTCGGCTTTAAAAGTAGGCATTGCCTCTGCCCATTTTGTAAAATAGTTAACAACGACAATGATGTATTTATGCCCTCCAGTCGAGGCTGGGTTGCATGTCACGTAATCGATCCCCCATTTCATGAAGGGGCCTACTGAGACAACGGGAAATAACAGAGCAGGATGTGACCGCATTTTCCTGGTGTAAAGCTGACACGGATGACAACGCTTCACTGCTTCCACACAATATTTAAAGATCGTGGGCCATAAATAACCAGCGCGTAATATCTTCTGGGCAGTTGCTAACCAAGATAAATGACCCCCACACGCTCCGCTATGGAAATCATTCAGGACAATCTCCGCTTCATCATGGGTAAGGCAACGACGCAAGACGGAATCTACCCCTCGTCGATATAAGGTATCTCCTATACTGAGGTAGTTCTTCGCATGAAGGCGTAATTTACATCGTTCTTCCCTTGAGGAAGCTGCAGGGTACTTCAAAGTATGGAGATATATAAGAATATCTCCATACCAAGGATCAGAGGTGGATATCAAGAAGATGTGCTCATCTGGGAATGAGTCATCTTCAATCACTACATCTTCTTCAGCAGGAAATTTTACTATAAGTTCAGCAAAAACTAAGGACTTCTTAGACTTAGTGGACTGGAAATCCAAATCAAACTCTTGGAGAATGACTATCAATTTGTTAAATCCCCCCCAAACAATCCGTCAGGATAAAACATATTGGAACGGATTTACATCTGCCACTACGGTGGTGGTCCTTAGAAAAATGTAGTGACGTAACCTCTGCACAGCATAAACAACTGCTAAGGCTAATTTTTCAACATGGGAGTATCTAAGCTTAGGTCTGGCCAAATCACGGATAGGATAATAAACGACATGTTCTACAAGCTTATCATCCTCCTGGACTAGTACTACCCCAATGGTCTACTTCGACGCAGCCAGATATAATATAAAATCCCTAGAATAATCTGGTGGACGTAATAAGGGTGCCGACATCAAAGTTTTTTTCAATGCCTCAAAAACAAGTTGTGTGGTTACATCCCATACAAATGGGGTGTCCTGTTTGAGCAGGTGCATGAAACCTTTAGTAATCTTGGCATAGTTAACAATAAAACATCGAAGAAAATTAGACTTTCCTTGTAGGCTTTGAAGTTGCGTGAGAGAATGAGGAGGAGGAATATTTACAATGGCCTCAAATTTCAATGGATCCACCTGGATGCCTCTACTAGAGACAATGAACCCGAGTAATCTTCCTGACTCGACACATAATACACACTTGTGGTGATTCAAGCGGATTTTATAATATCTGCATCTTTCAAATATCAACCGTAAATGATCTGGATGTTGGATCCTCTTACGAGAATGTGCAGGAAGATCATCAAGGTATGGTTCAACAATGGATTTAATGTCATGGAAAGCAAAGTTCATAGCCCGTTGAAAGGTTGCCCCAACATTTTTCAATCCAAAGGGAATTTTATTGTACGCGAAAATACCCCAAGGACAAATGAAAGCAGTTTTATGTTGGTCTTCCGGTTTTATTTGAATTTGATTGTATCCGGAGAAACCATCCATAAACGAAAACACCTCACTTCCCGCACAAGCATCTATGATCTGGTCTATAAATGGTGTGGGATAGTTGTCCTTAGGACAAGATTTATTGAGGTCTCTAAAGTCTGTACAGACACGAATAGTCCCTTGCTTCTTATCAATAGGAACAGGATTGGATACCCATTCAGTCAAAGCTATGGGATAGATAAAACCAGCCTTCAATAGCTTTTCAACTTCTGCCTTCACAGCCGCCGCTTTGTGCGGGTTAACAGGTCTTAACTTTTGTCGAACTGGCTTGGCATCAGGATATGTTCGGATTTCATGTTCAACAATCGATGGATCTATGCCTAGCATCTCCTCATATGACCAGGCAAAGATATCATGGAATTCCTTAAAAAGGGTAGTATAGATGGCAATCTCTTCAGGAGAGCAATTTGCACCTATATATATGTTCTCCACGATATCACGGTTCACAGAGATGTTAATAGGTATAGTGGCGGAAATATTTTCCATATTCCCCTTGGAAAACATTCCTTCCCTAGGCAAGGGATTGATAGGTATATCAACATCTTCTGACAGTCTCAAACGAAACACTTGATTTTCTATTTTGCTTAGTTTTGGAAGAAAATAGGATCGATGATGAAGATCCTCACAAATCTTACCATGTCCACTCATGGCTTCCAGAATGGCTTCATCAGAAGGTAAAACCATGTCTAAACAATCTATAGAGTGCAAAGAGTTTTCCACCCATGCGGGAAAATAAACTTCTTCCAGATCTTCCGAGACTGTTAGAGGATCTGGAATGGGATCAACAGTGGCTTGAGTGATAGCTTGATAAGTGACCTCCACTATCGATAAGGTCACTTTTGGTTCATGGGGGGTTGGGAGAACCCAAGGATCAGTCCTATCAACAACCGTAGCTATGGACTTCCCCACACTAGTAGAACCAATGTAATTAACCGGGGCTGGAAGATCAAATGTGCCCATCAGTGATGTGTACATTCCAACCCCCAAGCTCTGTGCAGCAGGTTTGACTTGATCAACCAATGGCACAACGGAATCATTAGACTCTAAACGACCTTTTCGGGTAAAATCAAGTTGATCGATAGTAACCAAATTACCCTCATGTGGAAAAAACACTACACGAAAGACGGCCGACGCAATAGCGGGCATCGCATAAGTCCAGTTCCTTCCCAAAAGCAAATTGTAGTCCAAAGGAGCACCAATCACTTCTCCTTCAACAAACACTACTTTTCCTGCCAACTTAATTTCAAAAGCCGGCAGGATACCATGCGGACGGAAAGATCTTCCATCAAAATTAGTAAGCAAAGTGTTTGATGGGACCAGCTCTGGGGATCCAAGAGCTTTCCAACAGGCCAAGGACATAACACATGTAGAAGCACCCTCATCAACAACTATCCTTCCAATGGTCTTACCACCATGGATGACATCTATTGATAAGGTTACATGGTAAGGTAGGCGAATTTTAACATCAGACAAATGAAATTTTTCCATGAGACTCGAAGAGTCCATGCTGCCTAAAGCTGCTAAGAGAGCATCTCGCTGGGCAGGACAACTCTGTAACACCTCTAAAGCTGGCATTGCACACGAGGTTTGAGCTAAATCTTCAACCAAAGAGTAGTTTGAAGCAGACCTAGCATTAGGGTTATGCAAGGTCTTCTTGAAGACACCTTTCGGTATCTTCGGCATAGTTTCAGCAGGCTTCTCTATTGTGAGAGGGTTAAAATTTTCACCTACAGCTTTACCCTTCTTAAGAGTCTCTTTCTCATAATTTTTATTCCTTGTTTGCAACAAAGTCGAAGATCGAACCATGTTGATATAATTTGGGTCAGGGGCATTTTGAGTGCCCCCTGCTACATTAGAAGCTGAAGTAGAGTTTTGTCCTTGGGGAAAAGGATCCTTCAAGACAACCGGTTGTTGAGCTTTAAGCAGCTTCTGGGATTGATCCATAAGGGGAAAAAGGTGAGTAAGGTGGTCCTCGTGGCACAACTTACACAGGAACTTGACATTATTCTTTTCTTTCTTGCCCCATCAACATTGTTCACGGGATTTTGCTTGTTTTGATTTCCCTCTCCCTTCTTGCCTTTCTTTTTCTTCCCGCTGGGCTGCTGATTTCCCTTCTGAGAGGTTTGTGCAAAAACATTTGCACTCTGGGGGGAGGGGGAAGCCTTTGCTACCTCCATCGTATATTGCTTGACGGACCACTGATGAAGTTGCTTAGCCAAAGATTCTATGGTGGGAGAGTTAACGGACCCAACGACACCATCGGCATGGGGTCCAGGCTTAGGCTTCTTCGCATCGTGAGTAGGCCTTCATGCCTCAGGGATGATCTCATACAATATCCTAGATTGTGAATAAATCAAATCCAGTTGCTGGGCCTTGAGAATGGATTCTTCTTCATTCGTCACTCCTGAGGTGGATACGTCCTTAGATATGTAGGGCAGCAGGGATTTAAGGAACCACTCTAAAAGGAACTCAGGAGGAATAGTGGCTTTTATAAGGCTCTTTCACCTCCTCCACTCTTGGATGTGATCTGAGATGTGGGTAGCCTTTTTTTGCCTAAAGGTAGACAACAAGTCCGTTCTGAAATCATATCGGACCGGAAGCTGAAAGTGGATAAGAAATGCACTAGCCAAGTCCTAGAAACTATTGAAAGCAGCAGAAGGCAATTCGATATACCATATTGCTGCAGTACCTGTTAAGGTTCTCTGGAACAGCCTCAACCTAACTTAATCTTCATTCAGCAAATTCAAAGAACATCATAAATGGAATGTGGTGGCATGAGCCCCAGGATCTTCACCAACTTTTCCTTCGAACATAGGGATGTCCGATGGAAATTTGGTGGGAATAGGTGGCCACAAAGGGTCATGCCTCACTGGGTCATTCATCATTTTTGACAAATATGGCAAGTTTAAAGTTGCCAGGAATGGAAGTTTGGGTCGCACTGGGGAACTAAATGTGCCAGCCTGGGGATTAGAGGGACCTACCCCCGAATGCCCATGGGTAAAAGTGGGGTTGCCCCTTGCCACTGGTTGCAAAGTGGGTAGATTACTCTGAAATAGATTCCATCCGTAAGCTATAGGATTGTGTGTGGGAGGTGTAGTGTAAGAAGTTCGGGCCGTCCCCATAGAAATAGGGGTCTGAAAGACAGGAGCCGATATCCCTCGGCTGAACAACGAAAAGGGAGAGCTCGTAAACGGGACCGAAATTGGAGTTTGGAAATTTTTCCCATAAGAAGTATGGTTCCCAAACTGCACTCCTACATAGGAAGGTGATGGGCCTATGTATGGAGAGGATGGGGGAATGTGCCCCCCATTCCAAGGGAATCCTTGGACAAATACCAAGGATCCTATCGGACCACTCTGGGTAGTATATGGAAAGGAAGAAGGAATAGTAGGTATACTGGGGATCTCAGTAACCATGTCACCAGAAGTACCTGCTAGGTTTGAGTGAACCGATGGTTGAACTACCCGGCTCGCTGGAGTCAAAGGTGTAGAAGGTGTACTAGATCTAGGGGTACTTGCAGGGGGAGGTAGTGCCCCTTCAATCAGAACGGCTGAGGTGAACACAAAAGGAATTTCTTCTACAGAAGACATAATCCTACCCATAGGGACACCTAATATAGGTGAATCAAAAGGTCTAACCTGAATGATCACAGGATCGTTTAAATCAGTCAAGGGGGTGTTAAAATTCCTTGCAAAATAGTCAGTCTACAAGTCTTCTATCTCAACTGTATCAAGATCAAAACAGTTAGCTATAAGTTCTGGTTCACCTAGAACTTTACTGAGTCCCTACTGGTTCAAATGAACCGTCCGTGTCCAATGTCTGCCTTTGGGGTGGAGGTGGAGGCTCCAATGTGACGAGAGGAGGAAGGTTTCTCAACCTTCTTGACCTTCTAATAGGTTGGTCCTCCACGATTGAAAATTTGACAAATCACACCCTAAGGCCAACTAAACACAGGAAAAACCATAGAGCATACACTATAAAAATCCTAAAGCCTCAAACAATCAAACAAGGGTGAAAGATGTACTTTCCCGAAGAAAGCTGATGAAAGATTACTTGGCATCCTTGAAGTGGTTCTTAGGCACAAGTGGAGGAATCACCCAACCGCCCTCCTACACTTACAACAAGGGTTACCTTCCAAGCCAATTCAAGGTGAACCAGAAATAACCTTCTGGTTTACCTAGGTATGAACCCTAAATGTCAAGAGACTAAAGGCTACCTTAGCTATACCAACAGTCTGGGGGGACAGTCGCAAGCTTGACTCGTACACATGGGAAGGGTAGCTGAGCCCAAAACTCTATCTAGGACAGAATCCTCATATGCGTAAAAGTCCTAATTTACGTTTTGAAAAGGAATTGGAGGGTTATCTCCTCAGTCCATGCCTCCACGCAGCCTCGTGCTTGACTCTCGTTTAAGAGGAGCTTCCCAGATACAATTGATAAATTCAAGGATTTACCTAAAGAAAGGTCCACTACGTCTGAATTTTAAAACTTATGGGAAGTTTACACTTCCTATCCCACAAGTCTAGCCTAAGCTAGTAGGTGAAAGGTCCCTAAAAACAAAAATTGCTAGTAAATTTTAATTATTGCGTTCATTTTAAAGGGCTGTTTCTTACTCAGAAGGAAATGGAGTGATGTACTTATGGTGTTATTGACTCGATAAGAAATAAATAAAAGTAAAGGTGTATTTTTCAAAGCAAATTACCACTATTAAAACAAACATCTTTTTTTTGTAAATATATATCGATGAACTAATGCAAACGATAAAAGAAACTAAGCCTATATTTTTTGTAGTTTTTGAGATTATATTTTAAAACTGAAATGAAAACTACTTATGCAAAAGCAAATGCAAAAGCTTGACAATATTTTTATTTTCACTTTTAAACTTGCTCAAACTCTACCATGCACCTAAAATGCACTAAACTTGAGTAAACTAGGATCTAATCAACTGTATAAAAAAAACGAACTAAAGTAAAATAGGCTAACAGAACCAAGAAACAACCAACAAAGGGAGACTAGGAACCCTAGCTTGGGTATACACAATGACAAAAATTCACTGTAAAATCATAAAGGAAAGTGACAAACCAACCATCATCAAAAGATAGACTAGAAAAACAATGCCTAGGACCTTGATCACTGATCTGGATAGAGACACTTCAACCTATAACCCAACAGGACAAGCTACTTCAGCATGAAAACAAAAGACAATCCAAGCAAAAGAAACCCAAGGTCTTTACGAAAAAGCACAAAGTGTGGTCACCAAAGGTCTTCAGACAAACAACACAGTATTCATAAAGAAAGCCAACTAACAAACAAGAATTACACAAAGAGAGGGACAAGCAAACCCAATCCTAAGAAATCCCTATTTCCAAGCTTGTACATGACTGTATATAAGGGCAACTCACATACTGTACGTGACTGTCCAAGAGAGCAACCCGCGTATGCAGGCCTCTGTACGCAACTGTGCAGAAGAGCAACCCACGTACAGGTACAAATTTTTTCCCAAAAACTAAGAAAAATCCACAAGACTTTCAAACACTGTGATAAGTATGAACCAGGATAAAAAACCACACACCAACTTCAAAGCAAAGACTGGTCAGGGGTGACAAAAACAACCTATAGCAGTCTGGGCTCCCCAGTGTAGTCGCCAGTTTTGTTGTATAGGAATAAACACCTTATAACAGAAGATTTGGGGTTACCAACATACTCATGAAACTTGCAGGAAATTGACTCTAGAGTGTGGTAAAGGAAATAGGAGGATAGAAAAGACTCACCCGATATACGACGGTTGATCCTAGCTTGTCCTCTTCCGCTCTGCATCTCCTCCAAAGCCTTCAGGGATGCTTCTCCTTCACTTGTCAAAAGTCAATCCTCCAAATACAAGATGATGCATATATATAAACAGGTTAGATAAATCATATACATAATGCTGAAACATAAATATTGATCAAATCACAATATATGAGAGACATTCAAGATACATATGGAAGAAGGATTCTCTTTATTAACAATAATGAAAGAGTTCAGATTACAACCCAACGTCTGAGACAAGGACTCCTCTAAAACCAAAGGATTTTGAGTTCCACCGCTCCAAAGACTTCTGTATGAACTCCACCAGCATAACTTTTCTCTCTAAGTGTATGTGATTAACACCCTCCCCAAGGCCTGTATTTATACTTGGTGAAATAAGGCAGTTTTGAAGGTTGAGGAGGTTCAGACAGTTAAGGTGAATAAGGTTAAATGCTTAACTAATATCAAGTAATCGTGAGTTTTTATTTTAAATGTCAAAGGAAGGTGTATGTGGGTATCAATACTGGCAACTCGCGTTTGACACGCGAGTTGCTCTAAGGGTAACCCGTGTACAAATCTGTACGCGAGATGAAATAACCGACACTCGCATACAACATGCGAGTTGCATATAAGAAGAGTTGCGTACAGGACTTGACATATTTAAAAGGTAAAAATAACCAGCTGGATGGATGATAAATGTAGTTCTTAATAATCCCATCTATAGTGTTTTGGGAAACCCTCAATCCATAAATGTCCTTTTGTGTGCCAACATAGCGAATGTCGGCACTCGGATGGAGAGGTGCCATTTAGGTGGATAACACTACTTTACATATTTTGGAAGACTACATTAGCAAAATAACTTGAAGGTTATCTATATGTTTTCCTTTTTAAAACATAGATTCATTCCTATTATACTTTTTGGAAAGAAATCTAAGAGCATATTAATAATATACATCTTAACCAAGGATGTGAAGTATTTTGTAAAGGTCATTAGCTTTATGTAGGTATGACAAACATATTTGAGGCATCAAGAGAGGTTACCCTGTAAAATTTAATAAGAACGTTAATACGAACAAAGAGTCCCTTTCCTTCCTAAGCAAAATACATATGTAAATAAATCCTATGAAATGTTACATAAGAGACATTAGTTTTGTACAGGCGCAACATAAAACAAATTTTGTGGCTACCACAGGATTTTTCCCTGAACTAATTTCAAATACATGTCCATGCAAAATAGATGATTCTCCCTAAGTAGGTTCATATTAAATGTTACACGATAAAAACTAGGACGCCTTAGTAAAGAAAAGTAACTAAACAAGTGTTAAAGGTTCTCCGATTAGCTCTGTATAGGCGCAACAGAAAACAAAATTTGGGGCTACCACAGGATTTGGCCCCGAACTGATTTTGAATACATGTCCATGAAAAACAGAGGATTCTCCCTAAGTAGGTTCACATTAAATGTTACAGGATAAAATCCAGGACACCTCAGCAAATAAAAGTAACCAAACAAGTGTTAAAGGTTTTCCCATTCTTAGGTTGATTTATTTTATTAGAGATTATTAATAAATCATGATAAGATTACAGTTGTCCACTAGGGTTTGACACCCTTAGGGTTTTTAGCACCCGTTGACATGCACAAGACTGGAATCCTGTTGCATTGTTCCTTTTATAACCCTCTAGTTTCAACGCACTTGGAAAGGCCCTTTTCTGTAGGTATTTAACCTCAAAATATGTGGGAGAAGCACATGAGATGAGGTAAGAGATTACTTAGAAATTGATCTCTTCTTTCATCAAGTCATCCACCCCACCACCAACGGAGTTAATAATCACTTGCAAAACAAAAAAAACAACAGAAGGAAAATTAGGAAAATCACTACTGAATCTACGAATTTTTTTTGAACTGAAAACATATAAGCTTCTGCTACAAATGAAGGGTTAGGAGCAAGGAAAAACTTTCCCTCATATTATGAAATATCCAGGAAAGTCTAGGATGAGATCGGTGAAGAGAATTTATGGTGGATAACTTCATAGTATCGTTAAAATATGCTTCCTGTAGAAGCTAGAAGAGAAGGATATTTCGGTGATAACCCACTGTGCAGTGCTCATGCGGTGCTTCTCCAGCGAGCCTACAAAACCAGGTGAAAAACCATGCTCAGGTGATGCTCCTGTGATGCTCCCCCTTTCCACCAGTCCGCTTCTCTCCTCCTTGTAATAAAATAAACCCCTCCATATTGGCATATTTATATATTAAATAAAATAAATCCCTAGACCCACAATATGACCCCCAATATATTGTTTTGATTTTTTATAAAAATTAAATCCCCAATATGAGTGAACAGGATATATTATTGGTCCATTAGTGATGCCCTTGGGTAGTTCCCTCAGTGGCGATTTTGCATTCAACAGCCCATTCAATGTCCCCATGGCTCATAACAAATCTCATACTTTTGGCAGAAATTACTTGGTTGGGATAAGTATTGATGCCTTTTAATACCACTCATCCTTCAACATCCTTGAAACTTATTTGTGGTATCTAGTAGTTCAAAGAGTGCTCTCCAATAGAGTACAACCATTTTACTCCCAAAAACATGTTGGTGTCTTCAACATTGACAACATAAAAGTTGTCTTTCATAATATAATCACCGATGTTTACTTGTAAATTTGGGATCCATCGGTTGCACTCCAAGGTATGGTTACTAGGAATGACCAAAGTGAATCCTTCAAAGGGATTAGTAGGTAGTTTTCTCCTCTCCACCAGGGCTGAATCAATAAAATTATGGGTGGAACTCCCATCGACAAGGACTGTGATTTTCTGCCCTTGCAGTAATCCTTTCATCCTTAAAGTATGGAACCTGGGTACTCCACTGAGTACTGTAATTTTGCTGCTGGTTTGATGGGGTTTCTCCTCTTCTTCACACATTTCATACTCCCCCTCATACATCTCAGCTTCTTATTCCACCTCTTTATCACTTTCATAAAATAATTCAATTTAGTGTGATTGTCCCTTCACACATTTGTGACCGGGAGCCCACGGTTCTTGGCAGGAAAAAACAGCTTCTTCCTCCTCAATTCATCTCGATCCTTATAGGAGTAATCTCTCTTTCCAGGGGCAGGAAAGTTTCTCATAGGAGGTATTTGATTCTGAAATTTATGAGGCATAGGAGGTCTGTGAGGATACTTGGTCCTCGGAATTGCATCCTGCAGGTCTCTGGGCCTGCTCACCGCTTCCTGCAAAGTAGTGGGTCGGTAAGGCTTCACCAACCCCTTCAATGGTTCAGCAAGTCCTTCTGTAAACAAAGGGATCAAAATTCATTCTGATATTTAAGTGACCATTACAACCACCTTTTGTACCTATGATATGTATGCTTCTGGAGTTCCAACTTGTCTTATGTGTGCCAAATCTCAGAAAGAGATATCAGGATCTCTCCAATCAAATATTTCTGTTAATTTTCTGGTGAACTCCTCATAGGTGACTACTTTATCATGGAATAATGTTTTCATGCCATGAAACCACCAGTCAATGGCCTCCCCATCAATATGCATGGATTCCAATTTGATGTCATCCCTTTTTTCCATAGGATGCAGCTGAAAATATGTATCCATTTTCTGAATCCAAGAGCTCATTGAGCAATTGGAAGTACCATCAAAATATGGCAAAGTGATTTTCCCAATGGCATTAATTAATTTGTAATTCAGATATGGATTCCTTGTAGATCCTCTTGGATACCCCCTAAATTGAGTCTCACATAAATCTTTGAATGACAACGCCCTTCTGCATTCATCACTCAATGACTAATACACAGAAAATTTCTCCTCCCATGTAGCAATAGTTTCAGCCTATGCTTCATGATATTCCTTTGGGGTCTCTACAAATTTGGGAATAGTAGGTTGGGGCTGCAAATTAGGTTCATATATATACTCTAGAGGCCTATTCTAAGTCCCATTCTTGGAGAAAATAGATCCACCCATGAACTTTCTTTCTTCACATTGGGAACCAATGCTGCTCCCTTCTCCATCTTTCATTCCCAGCTGTTTAGCTAGGGATTCTCTGGTCTCGTGACCATACTTTATGATGTTAGCTGAAATTTATTGTAGACATTTCAACATTTTCTTAACAAATTTCCTGAATTCATCTTTCTCATCCCTTTCTTCATGGAATATTCCATCCACAAATTCTACTTCCTCCTCTTCAGGGATCTTTCTTTTGGTATCATAATTGTATTTTGGACCCATTGTTGAATATCAAGAAGATGTATGGATGACCATGATATGATACCACTGTAATTTTCCAAGTCTGATATGCAGACCTCAACACTAACTAATTCTGCAAATCAAATTAAAATTCTGATATTTGAATTAAATCCACTCTGAGCACATTCATACTAGGCAAATAAAGGTTTCTTGTTGGGAAAATTTGTAGACAAGGGAGTAGGAAGTGGGAAGGAAAAAAAGATTGGGTTCATAACATTGAATTCCTTTCCCCTAACACATTTATATCAGGGAACATTCAGGTTTCATATTCTTCTATGTGGAAACCTACTCCCACGCTTCTAGGTCACCCAACCGTGAAACTGGGGAAATTCCTCCCGTTCTTCTGATCAGGGGCTTGGGGAAAAGTGAAGAGGGGTTATAAGGATTTAATAAAACATAAAATATGGTTTTTAATAGTTTTCAAAATATCTGGATTTGTCTTGATGATTTAGGGAAGAATTGACAATTTCAGCAATTTTGTCCTAGTGAGACCCTACACAATGTAGGATCCCAAAATATAGTAAGACCCAAAATAAAAACTGATATGGAGTTATGTATGAGAATTTGGGTCTTTCAGTGACCCACATGAACTTACAGATATGGTTTTTAGTGGAAATAACTCAGTTTATAACAGAAATGGAAAAAACTAGTCATTTAAAACTAGCATTCTAGCTAGTGTACAAAATAAAGCAGATGATTCATAGGAGATTGACTTATGTATTGTATATGAAGTATAAAAGAGATGAATAAAACTTCAATGAACATATAAAAAACCTCAAACCATTCCCACAACCTTTATTATTCCTTATTGCACTCAAATTCATCAATTTTCCCCATTACAATGATAAAACAATCTTTTTATGTGAAACTGAAGGAAAAATTTCAGGGACAGAGTTATTTCGACCTGATAAATATAAATCACAGAGTTATATGCTTTTATACATCAGAAAGAATATGATATACTTGAAGATTACATAAGGAGACTCCAAAAATGGTGGGCATGAGGCCCAGAACATGACTAGAAAAGGGATGGGAGCGTAGGTGAAGCATGGGATTCACTGGAGCTTGACCTGAACGTGATGGAGGATGCAAAATATTTCCAAGAGGAATTCAATTGCTGAAACTCAAGCACTCCATACCTGCAAATAGATGGGAATAGGAATGAAAGAGTGGAGAAGGGAAGGTTTGGGGTTCATTTCCCAAGTGTTTGAGGCTCATCACTCATAAATGCATGATCACATAGCATAGATCAATAAACAAATCAACCAAACCCAATAAATGGGGTTGAATTGTCCTTTAATAGCATCGTGCGTGACTTGTTTAGCAAGTGGAGGCCAAAGGTGGCCCGTGAGAGCAAGTCAATCACCTAGAAGCCCTAACCCTAGCCACATAAGCGCCCTCCTTGGGAAATTTGGAATGTAGGACCATGTGGAACTATTTACATGTCCAAATCATCCCTATGATTTAGAAACTGCTCCCTCCTTAGTCAAATAGTTGCTACTTTTGTTTATGATAGCTTTATGCTTTTCCTTGCTTTTGAGATTGAGTCTCCCTAAGGAAACTGTGCTCTCCTTTCCCAAAAAATTCCTGCTTTTGTCCTTACAACTTTTCTTAGTTCTCCAATAGGCAACTACGCTGCCCCTTTTCAAAACTTTCTTGCTTTTGTCTCTGGCTACTTTTTTGCTGCTTTTAGGCACTTTCCCCTTTTCCTCTTTGACTGCTTTTGTCATAGAGTTTCCTCCTTTCTACCTTGGCAAGTTGACTTTCCCAATGCACCCCCTTGACATGGCAAGCTTATTTCCACCTCATTAATTTGCATAATTAATAATAATGAAGAATAAAAATTACATACATGCCTCAATAATAATTATTAACAAAATTTCCCTAAGAAGAATACTTAATTGTCAATTTGAATCCCTAGGAGTTTCAACATGGTCAACACTTTTAATGATCAAATTGAGGGGACATGACAAGAATAAAGATGGGAATTTAAGGTTGTGTATTGATTACAGGAAGCTAAATAAAGTGACGGTGAAGAGTAGGTACCCATTTCCCATAATTGATGATTTGTTTGATCGGATGAAGGGAGCTAGAGTGTTTTCAAGTGTTTACTTGAGATCCGATTATCATCAAGTGAGGATAAAAGAATAATACATTCACAAGACAACTTTCTGGACAAAATACAACCATTATGAGTTCATGATGGTTCCATTTGGTCCCACCAATGCACCTGCCACATTCATGTGTCTCATGGATAATGCCTTCAACATTTATTTGAATAAGATTGTGCTAGTGTTCTTGGATAGCCTTCTTGTTTAATCAAAGAGTGAAGAAGGTCATGAGGAAAACTTGAGAATGGTATTGCAGGTTCTTATAGATCACAAATTGTATGTCAAGCTAAGTAATTGTAACTTCTATCAAAGAAGGGCACACTATTTGGGTCATGTTATTTTAGAAGATGGGATTGCATTGGACTCGAAAATTGTTGAATCCAAAATGAATTGGACTACTCCAAATATTGTCACTGATGACGTATATTTTATGGGTCTTGTAGGATACTATATGATATTCATCAAGGGATTTTCCAAGATATCTCATTCAGTTACATCATTGCAGAGAAATAATTCCAAATTTGTATGTTCTAAAAAATGTGAAGCAAGATTTCAACGATTGAAGAGTTTTCTTACTAATTCCCATGTTTTAAATATCACCGATCCAGATAATTATTTCGTGTTATGTACAAATGCTTGCATTGAAGGGATAGGTGGAATGCTTATGTAGGAAGGTTTTGTAATTTTCCACGAGTCAAGAAAATTAAAAGAGCACAAAAGGAATTATGCGACTCATGATATGGGATTAGAATCCGTAGTGCATGCTCTCAATATGTGGTGACATTATTTGTTAGGAGGAATACTTGAGCTTAGGACATATCACATGAGCTTAAATTATTTATTTGACCAGCCAAGTGTAAATGCCAGGAAATATAGGTGGTTAGAATATCCGTTTGAGTTTGATTTCAAAATCAAACATGTGGAAGGAAAGGAGAATAAAGTTTCAAATTCCCTTACCTGAAAATTTCATGCAATGTCCTTGAGTATGTGAAAATCATATATGAAAAAAAGAGTTCCTGGATCCAAAAATAAAGAATCTTATCTTCAAGTAAAAGAAAAACTGTAGCAGGGAAAAGCAGATGAAAGGTGTGAAGGATATCAAGTCAAAGAAGATGATCTTCTTGTTTACAAGGCAGAACTATATATCCCAAATTGTGTAGAGTTGAGAAAGATGTTAATGGATGAAATTCATCAAATACCATATTCTGGACACCCAAGATATCAAAAGACAACAACAACAACAAGACAGAAATACTTTTGGCATGGGATGAAGAAGGATATAGAAACATATATTTATGAGAACAAGAGTTCTCATAAATATATTCTGCTATATATTTTGCTTTCTCCTGTTCTGAGTTTCTTCCCTGATGATGGAATCAATTATTTGGCGGTCCAAAATGTTGGTTTCAAAAAACGAACACGAGGCCCCTTCTTTAAAATATATTTATCGATGTAAAAAGTATCAATAGGTCAAGGCGATGCATCAACATCCAACAAGACTGTTACAACCATTACCCATTCTAGAATGGAAGTGGGAAGTAATTTCTGTGGATTTTATAACAGGTTTTCCAATGATAGTAAGGAAGCACGATTCAATCATGGTTGTGCTGGAAAAACTATCAAATACAACTCATTTTATTACAGTCAAGTCTACTCATAAAGCAAGTGCACAACATGTATCTTCATGAAGGAGGTATTTAGATTACATGGGGTAACTAAGGCGATTGTCTTAGATCGAGATGAAAAGTTCACATCCATTTTTTGGAAAAGGTTGTTTTAATAATTGGGAACTCAACTAAATTTCAGTATAACGTATCATCCTCAAACATATGGCCAAACTAAAAGAGTCACAACCGACTACTTGAAGATATTTTAAGGATGTATGTGATGGACAATCCATCTAAGTGGGACGATTACTTACACTTGGTATAATTTGCATACACAATGGTCATCAAGCAACATTAGGAATGAGCCCATTTGAGGCATTATATGGTAAGGGATGCATAACACCAGTGATTTGGGATAACACAATAAGCATGATAGTGCTTGGGATATAAATTCTTAAGGATATGGAACAAGAAATTGTAAATATCACGCAGAATTTAAAGGCAACACAAGATAGGAAGAAAAGTTATGCAGATTTGGAAAGAGTGCACAAGGAATTTAAAATTGGGGATCATGTTTTCTTGAGAGTGAAGCGAAAGAAAATTGCCCTAAATTTGGGGAGTTGTGCTAGGATGGCACTAATATATTGTGGTCCATTTGAATCCCTTTATAGGATTGGACCAATTGCGTGTAGGATTGGAATTCCCACTAACATGAAAGTTAATAATGTTTTTCATGTTTCTTTGCTTAAGGATTATGTACATGATCTGAATCATGTAATTCAGGTGAAACCCAAGGGAGAGTTCCAAGTGGAGCCTACACACATCCTCTACAAGAAGGTAAAATTTCTCCAAAACATAAGCACGGGACAAGTGAAGGTGTAGTGGAAACACCTTGGTACCAATGAGGATACCTGGGAGGTGGAAGACACCATGAGGGAAGCATACCCGTTTTTGTTTAGTTTTGATAACATCAAGGATGATGTTGCTTTTAGGGGGAGAGGACTGTAATACCCAATTTTGACCCATGGTGTATATATTATATTGATGTGTAAATATTCTGTATACGTGATGTATGGTTCCTAGTGTGGATATAAAGTCCAAGGACCCGCTAGTGAATTCCTAAGATTATATAGGCATGTATTATGTATTTTGTAGACCATGTGCTAGTAATCCATGTACAATGTAAAAGCATGTAAATATTTGTGATGTAAATAAAAATTCTAAGGCTGGATATGGGGGAAACAACAAAATCATGGGGCTATGTGTTATCTACTAGGGAGAGGTGAGGGTTGTGGGAGAGTCAACCCTCTATTTCCAAGTGCCATCTTGAGAACCCAATAATGCATCTTTGCCACTATTAATTTTGCTATAAGGAGGTAGTTGAGAGATCAAATCCTGTGTTTAATGAAGCACGAGGTTGAGTTTAGAATTGGTATGTCTAGGTATGGGATGAATCAATGTATGCAAAAGTCAATTATCTTGTGGAAATAAGTCTCCATGGACCAATATCCCAGGGTATAGGATCCGCGACCCAGGAGCGAGGGGTGTAGTGTGCAATTGGGGAAATTGAGTAGTGTGACGTGTTTTCCTTCATCCTAAAACATGTGTGGAAGAGATTTTGTTGAATTGGCCATGTATGTTGCATAACCAACAACGACCATGGTAGAATTGGCAGCTTGAGTGAAATCCAAGCTTTAGAGTGTTGGAAACGCTAGGAATTTGTGTGGATTGTGAAAACCAGTGAAGGAACAAGATATCTATTGGTTTATCATATTGGACCTTCTATACCAAACCTGAGGAGATTTAGAGAGAAGGGGCGCTCAAGGGATCATGTAGGAGATAAGAGGACCCTTTTTTGAGTTGTGTGTGGTAGAGATGTGGGTGCTAAGACTAGTTGAAGCTAATGGAGAAGCCTATAGATCTATGGTTGATCTCACTAATTTAACAATTATAATCCTTATTTATCTATGGGATTGATAAACCCGACAATATGCTGGATTATGTTGAGTGTGTGTATCCATTGATGTGAGTGATACTGAGTGTATTTCTCCTTAGTGGATAACATATTTCAGCTTGGGGGTGGTATCCCAGCTGAAATAATATAGACTGGACATAGACCTATGGTTGGGTCAAACAATGACCTCACATACCCAGTGGCTTGGATGATTTCAGTTGAAAATATACGTGTTTTGTTGTTTATGAATGCTCATAATTTCTATGTGATGGATGAATGTTTATTCACATTGAATTGAATGAAATGAAAACTTGAATTGTTCAATGGAATGCATGTTCGTAGCCTAGAAATGAGTTATTGTTGTGCATAATTTTATTGCTATTATGCTTATGATGAATAAAGTAATTTAGACATGCATTGTATTTGTAGTTCAATTTCCTTTTCTATTATAAGTGTTTAATTTGCACATGAAAAAATATTGCATTAGGGAGGTGGTATTTGTACCTTAGCCGTGTGTTCGAATCAACCAAGTGTCGAGTATCCAAATTAGAAGAATTATGTAGAGTTTCCATGGCTGAAATAGCAGGGCCAAATTCTAAGGCCATAAGGGAAATTTGTGTAAGTGTTGAAGAGATGGTTGTCTTTCAACGTGCTCAGTGACGACGTCAGAATCGGTGTAAGAAGTTGTGGAATTATATTTTGCTATGCCAAATTTTGACACTCGATGTCGGTAAGTTGGTGTTGTTAATTGGAAATCCATTTTGAGTTTTCAAATTTTGACTCTCGACTTTGGAAATGTCAGTATCGACAAGCCGATATCATTTGTTGGAAGCCGTTATCAAGTGCCTACTTCTGACTCCCGATGTTAGAAACATCGGACTCAGGAAGTCAGAAATTTTCATTTGAATACCCATTGTGTGTTCCCACTTTTGAATCCCGATATTAGAAATATCAAAGTCAGCAAGTTGGGCTGGTTTCGTTGGAAACCAATTTTATGGTTCAGAGACATCAGACTCTCGACATACATAAGGTAGTGGTAAAAGTCAATAAGTTAGGAAGAAATTCAACGAGGAACAATTATGCATTCTGAATTTTGACTGTCGATGTTGGAAACAATGGATTTGGCAAGTTGGAGGTTATTTCATTGGAACCTGGTTGCGGTTCTGACTCTCGTATCCTGACGATGGCGAAGGCCGTGTTCCATGATCGGAATGTCGAAGTCATGATGGTGGATAAAAGTTGGGTTAAGTGCATCCTAAATTTTGAATTTCTATGTTCAAAATACTATAGTCCAAGTCAACAAGTTAAGGTTATCCATTTGGTTTTTTTATGCGTTCTAACTTTTAACTCTCGCCATCAGAAAGGTTGGAAAAGTGAAAAATTCAGCAAGTCGGAATTGAATTGTCGGAAGTGGAATTTGACACTTAAGATTTATTGTAAGGTTAATTAAGGAGTCGATTAACCAAGATGAATGTGATAATTAGTTTGACGCATGTGTTTAAAGTATTATGGGGTCAGAAGTGGTGGATTGGAAAGAATTTGGAAGCCCGATTTTGTGTAATGCTCCCTCCGGTGATCGATATGTTCAAGAGGGACATGATAAAATGGTGTTGGAGCAAGAGAACTCAACCAAATTATATTTGAATGAGTTACTCATTGTATCAAAGGGCCTCCGAGGTGACTAGGGACATGATAAGTGATATGACCTAGATGACTATCACCTTAAAACTTGTGCACCACTTCTAGTGGTTGTAGGTGTTGAGTGGCATCAAATCCTTTGATAAGAAACCATGAATATAATAGAATTTAAATATTTAACATCAACAGGGAGAAATGGGAGTATTTATATTGTTGACAAGGGGCATAATACACCCAAAAATAGATCCTGTTCAATGTAAGTGAAGGATATATGCATATATGAGGGAGGGGACACCTTTTTGTGATGATATATAGAGGAAACATTTTTTTTTTTTATGTATCCTATGGGTTTTTATCTTGTTGTATCCCATAAGGAAATATTCGATGTAGCCAGTGAGGCGCACACACGCACGCGCGCACGCGCGCGCGTGTGTGTGTGTGCACCTGAAGTTTTGACAACTATTTTTTCATGAGTATAATCGCCATTATACATCATTTCCAAAGTGTGTTTCTTTAGTATGCATTTGTACTTATGTAATCTGATAGTAACGATATGTACTTCGAGACATAGAGTCATCCGACGGTTCATCTTCACCCAAAAATTAATGGATAGTGATCCGTGGCTTAACACCTTATCGGTCCATTATCTTTATTTAAAGAGCATGGAATCATATGTAAAATATTTTTTATTTGCATTAATAATTTTCCTCAAGTAGCTATTTGGCTGGGGCCATGGATTATTTCCCTCTTTAAGGCTTTTAACCATGTAAAACATCAGTGCGTTGATATGTGATGTATTTGAGGGAGTGTTTACTTGAGGTGTTCGACCTAATGGAAGTACCTTATTTTAGTGAAACATGATATTAGAGCACTTATGAAGACCCACTTTCATTGTTGATTGAGATATTGAACTAGTTTAGCTGTGTCCATCAAAGGATTTATAGGCTCTTATATTCTTGTGTATCTTTATGTTGAGAGAGGTGTTCCATTGTGTACAAAGCACTTATTTCAGTTAGAAACACTGACCATTTCACTCCAAAAGGTTTCCATTTTACTAGACCCAAAGATATAGTGTTTACATTTATGAATTTAAAAAAATAAGCCTTTCTCATATTGTTTCATATTTTAGCCTAATTTTCCATTTTTATTCCTAGTTTGTTATCTCTTTGGTCTATGTATGTTTTTTTTGTGCTCTTTGTGCAAGCTCAACAAATAAAAAACACAATGGAAAGGATTTTCTTAACTGTGTATGATCTTTTTTGTGGGCCTTGTGCAAACTCAATAAACCAAAAAGAATGAGAAATCTTACTTGTTTTAGGTAAGCTAACCGAGGCCTGGCCCCAAATTTAAGAAATTTTGTTTTTTTGTTTTTGTGTGGTTATTTAAAGTGTCTTGTAGGCCAAAAATCAATATTTTTTGGGTAGTCATGCTCTCTAACAACAACATTCTCCTCCATAATAAATATAAAAATTTTGTTTAACTCACTTGGTTGAAAGTTACTTTAATAGGTAAGAGGTCTTTGGTTCAAGTCCTTTATGTTAATCTTTGCAAAAATTCATGTAACTTTAATTTATAAAGTGATTACATTGTAAGTTATTCCCACTTGTTTTATAAAAGCTGGTCACTTATTTTAAAGTAACTTATTTTTAAAAGTGAGTTTATAGGAAAAATCAATATGGTGGGGATTCTTTAGTGCATTTTTTGCATCCATGACCATCGATTCAACCTTTACCTTCCATGTGGCTCCCTAGTTCTATTTTATGTCTTTCTTAAAAAAATGTATAACTTTGACATCCGAAGTCACTTTTCAATGTTGTTTTTTTAAACTACCTATTTTTTAGATCTTTACATCTAGACCATCAACTTATGATTTTGAAGCCATATTACTTATATATGGTAATATGGGAAATCCAAGTGATATTATTCTTACCAGTACCAACTACTTCTTATGGAGAGACAAAATGGATGATGTGCTAAGAAGTAAGGGAATTTACCAGATTACCTAGGAAAAGGAACTATCCCCGCTGATGTTTATAAGTAAAATAGGATAATAAAAGTCATGAATCATGTGGGTATTAATACACTAGTCTTGACTTGGATTTTATTAAATCAAATTATGCAAATATTGTAAAATGCTAGTATGTATCTCTAGTGCGGAGATCAAGGCCAAGGCCCGACTAGTGAATGGCTAGGCATGTATAAATTACATATCTCTATCTAGACCATGTGGTTAGCTTGTAATGCTAACATGAAAGCTATGTAGATAATATGTTGGAAAAATAATAAAATGGTAAGATGGCCGTGTAAAAAAAACTATAGCGGATATGATTCCAATACAAGGGAAGGGGAAAGGGTGCATATGGGATATTAAATTCTCTATTTCAAAGTGTCAACCTTAGAAGTCATCCTTTTGCTGCCATGTCCTCTAAATGATCCCATTTACTTAATTTTGACTATTAAATCCACTCACTGAATGCATGTGTGAGGATTGGTGGGAAAAGTATCTTCATGTAGTTATGTAAGCATGGGGTGAATATACTTCTATAACAGTTGTAGGAGTCTTCTCTTCTATGGTCATAAGTTATGGTAGTTATATTTTTCACCATCCTCTCATCTCCTTTGGATTCGAATAATCATTCTCATGCAAATTTTACACTAGTAGAGTTTTCCTCTTGATGTTCATTCCATTTCCATTATCATTATAATATTGTTAAATAACCAAAAATTTAAATTGTGAAGGGGAATTGTAGGATCTTAGAGAAAAGAGATGGTTGTAGGTGAGCATAGGTAGGGTAAGAGAGAAATTTTACCCATTATAGTTTGCTACTCCTGAATGCTTGAGAATACATGAATTAATGTTATAGGAGGTTCTCCAACAATATACAACAAGTTGGAATATTTATGAATACACTTGTACGAACTGTAAGGTTTGGATTTCTTGAGGGAACTATGGAGAAATGAAAGGAAGTTCCTTCCTTGTGTTGTGTGATGCAATAGAAAAGAGTGTCGTGGATGGGATGTCTGAGTGATACTGATGTAAATTATCAGAGGTGGAAAGTTTGGATAATCATGCAAATAAATGGGTTGTGGGATGATAGAGAGAAGCCTTTAGGTGATTCTTGACCCTTGTTGCCTCATAAGCGACTTGGGGGTGGTATATTATACTTGCAATTTGGTGTAAAATCAATATTACACAACAAGTTGCTTGGATCTTCTTATTAAAAACATAAGTATTTTCTTTGTATATGAATGTGGAATGATTTTATTTTCTTACTTTCATGAATATGCTTGGTTATGCATGTATCATGGCCCATGGGGTGAAAATTATAAGCTTGAATTTGTTAATATCCCCTCCTTTGGTCACAATGATGGATGGGGACATAACAAAGTGGTATCATAGCTATTCGTTCTAGCATCATGATTGTATGGGTTGTAATCCATAGTTACATGAAAATCATAGGTTATAAGAGGACAATATAATAAAGGCTACATCAGGATGAGCTCTGTGAAACACTTTCAATGTTAAACTAGGAGGCCAATAAGGAGAGTCCAACCTAGGGAACTCGAGAAAGGTTCTATATGGATGAGATTTATGAAATGTTTCTAATGTTAACCCAAGAGGATGATAAGGAGATTTTGACTTGATGAGGAAAACAAAGGTTATATTGGGATGAGATCCGTGAAACATTTTTGATGTTAACTAGTATGCTAATAAGAGGAATTCGAACCAATGAGTTTAACAAAGGTTGTATATTAATTTGGGATGAGATCCATGTATATTTTCTGATATTAATTGAGTAGGATAATAACACTAGTATGACCCGATGAGTATGAAAATATTCTATCAGGAGGATCTTTGTGTAACATTTCTAATACTAACTCAGGAGGCCAGTAAGAGGAGTCTGACTTGATGAGTCCAACAAAGGTTCTATCAAGATAAGATTAATGCAACATTTATGTCGATAACATGGGAGGATGATAAGGAGATTCCAAACCGATGAGTTTGACAAATCTTCTATGAAGACGAGGTCCATGTAACGTTTATTAACTCAAGAGGATTATAAGAGGAGTATGATCCAATGAGTTCGACATAGGTTCTATCAGAATAATCTTCGAGTAACTTCTTTTTATGTTAATTGGGAGTCTAAAATTGATTATAAAATGAGTGTTTTCTATGTGTATATGGTGCAAAATATTCCCCGCCACTTAACATTACATGTCATCAAGTTGCCACATTAGTAGTAGGAAAAATATAAAATAAAAATTTGGAGCTTGAAAACTATTTTGGACATAATAGGAGTAGTTTATCTCGAAATTCAAGGAGACCTACATAATTATGATGAAATTGAGGAAGGACACAAAATATTCAATGAGGGGAACATATCCAGTTAATGGTTAAACTTTTCATGCATGCAACATTTCAGTTAATCTTTCAAAAATACGTCATCAACATACAACATGCAGTCCAATGAAGATATCCTCATGACATCTAAAATACAAATTGAGCCCTATATGTCAAAGGAATTTGGTAGGGAAAAATAACATGGCTAAAATCACTAGACACTTGTGCTAATTAGCACGACCTTCTTTTTAAGTTACATGTGTGTACTATCATGAATTTTCTTTTGAAACCCACATGACTGTCAAAATGGTGAGACCACTTAATTCTGTGGCACATTTAAAGCTCAAAATGGATCTCTTGGATCCAAAATTATAAAAGGGATTCTTCATATTCTTGGGAGCATTTAATATCCCCCCTCGTGTACTTGGAGAAACAATTAAAATAAGAGTGCTTACATTTGGATCTAGATGTTTCTTGGCCTTCATTTAGCCTTGATACACCCAAAATTTGTCCTTGTGCTTAATCCCCTGAAGTTCCCTTGCCAAAGTATCTTTTGGAGGAGCTTTTTGCTCAATACTAAGAGTCCCGACACCCTTTGATTTCTGACATAGAGCATCATCCCTTCCCTATGTGTCTTTCCCAATGATAGAGAGAATCAATGACACTTGTTTTCCATTGACAAGGAGCACTGAGGCCTCTTGCTAGTGCACAAAGAGCATCAACCCTTTTAAAATGGAAAAAAGAGAAGATTTCGAGAACCTTCTAGATGAAAGTCCTCATGGAGGATTATCCCAACTACCTGGAGTAGGCATCATTCGTACCCCTAGCCTCTATGATGACCCCTCACCTTCCTCCCAAAGAATCTCAAACCCTTTGGTCCCTCTTTGGCCTATATGGATAAGATTCATGGAACACGATAGGAAAGGACCAAGAGAGCACCTTTATGCTGTTGGAATCATTGATGGTATAGGAGGCTAAGAGTGTGGTTTTGTGAGTGAGATTTGTGGAGTTTGTAGAGCATGTGAAAGTGAGTCAAAGACAATGTGAGAAAAATATTCAACATCAAGGATTTGGTTGTCGTTTTCTTCTCTTTTCGTAATAATACAAATATGTTCCCCTTTCCCATGAATACTTTGTACTTGAGCCGGGTTATTAATTACTTTTCTCCTTGATCATTAGTATAGATCGTTGAATTATCTTGTTTCTTTGACTTTTGTATCTTGTTCTTTACATTCTTTTGCATGTACAATTGATCGTAAGAGAATTCAAAATACAAGGATCACCTTCATTGTTGAGGTAAGAAATCTTGGCATTCAAGTAGTTTAAAAATACAGGGAGAAGATGCATTATTGTGACTCTTTTGTTTCTAGATCCACCTCATGTAGAGCAGGGAAACAATCTTTTTCTGCATTTATTGAGAATTCCCGATAACAAAATTGGTGACCATACTGGGGATTCGATCAGATCTATGAAAATTTTTCTTTACTCTTGATTACAAGATATCAATTTTTTTCCTCTTAGCCTCCTTAGGTTAGTGTTTACACTTAGCAAATTCAAGTTCCATATGCCTCCTTAGGTCAGTGTTTACACTTTGGAAATTCGAGTTTGATTTGTAATTTATTATGTTAAATATTTTATCTTATTTTTAGTTCTCTAGATCTGCCAATGCACCTGGGTCACTTTGACAGAGCGTCGACCCCTGTCTTACGCCTTTTGTATGTTTCCACAGAGCGTCGCTAACACCTTTTTCCCAAAGACAAATAGATCCGTCGACGCTATCTCGAAGAGAGAAACAAGCGTTAGCCCTTAGTGGACGACCTGGTTCTACCTTGCAAGGTGTGCCATCTTCAAATCTAGAATTTCTCTTTTGGATTTTTTTTGTTTTGATTTGGGTTTTTCAATTTCCTACTTTGCTTATTGTGAGGTCTGACAATGTATACTTAGCCTGAATATTATTTTTTGAGTTAAAATATTGAAATATTATCTTAGTGATTTTGTGTTTAGAAGTTTAGTCTTGGGTATTATGGTTTGAATTTATATCTCTTATAAGCTCTTTCAAGATCCATAAAATAAAAAATATTGTAAGTTTCTTGTGTTTTTTAGAGTGATTTTACTTGTTCTTTGCATTTCTATTTCCAAAAATACATCAAAAAACAAAAAGAAAAGTTAGGTCTATTGCTTTGGGTTTGATTAGGTGTTTTGAATCTGATTGATCACATAGAGTAGTAGTTATTCTTTTTTGACATGTGATTGTGAAAATCATAGAAGTTAAATAATTAGTGATATTATTCTTTTTATGTTAGAGATCTCTTTAGGTGTAGCATTGAAAGGTTTTGGGTGTCTAATTTTTTTTTCGAAGCTTGAAGGACGATAATTAAAGTTGAATGGTGTTTTTTCATTTATTGCTTGAAAGGAAAATATCTATCCTTTTCTCTAGCTAGGATTCATATAAAAGTGAATTACATTGCATGTAGATAATTTAATCTTGCAATCACTACACACCTCATAAACATTCACAAATCGTCAAGATAAAATTGAACGGTAGCTTAGTTCAAAATTATTAGAAATTTGAGTCTTATGTTAGAAGACGTGTTCCAATGTCTATAAAGATAGGAGTTGTCATTTTTTTCTTGCACTACATCCTAGGTGTTATAGCTGATTTTACCACACTTGGTTGATCATACATTTATGGCCTTCCCTATCCCTCTGCAGACTCTTTGGACCCCTTGGACTTATATTATACCTTGATGTTCCAAGGTCATCCCCAAAAATTGCCTGTTTATACCTATACACGACTTTTAAAGCAATACTTGCGTGTATTTGTAGATTTTTACCTCAAACCCGCGTACATTGGGATGTGTGCAAAAAGAAATATTTTTGGAGTTTTCTCATATGAGTTTGAATATCTTGTCTCTTGGCCTTCCATATGCCTTGAGAACTCTTGTATTTGACCCTTCATTACCTCTTTGGAGCACTATATATTGAGTCTCTTGGATACATTGAAGAAGGAGAAATTAAAGAGTAAGGAAACTATAGTCCATTGTTGCCTCAGTTTTGCTTATACTTGAGTCCGCATCCCTTTTTCCCTTGTAGCAAATATTGTTATTCCCAAGCTTTCCTTTGCTTTGTGAGATTTCTATCGATATATGGAGGATTGAAGCAGTGGAGGCCCAGGTGCAGGACCCAGTTTCTCCGGTTTGCAGAAGTGCCGACAGAGTTTGCCACTATTGTATCTCTGATTTAGTAATAGAAATATCTTTCCTTGTCCAATTCATGTGCATTTTGAATATGGATATTGAATCCATGGATGTATTTAGTTGCTTATACATGATTGATTATATATTCCAGAGTATCTCTAACACATTTACATATATCATGCTTTCTTTGTTTGCTGTTGTTGAGAGAAAATTATAATTGCAATTGCATTGGAAAAGCTCAAGGGGGATCTACTTCAATCGTCTGGAATAAGGTACAATTCTATATCCCTTAGTGTTAGATTTGCTTATTGCTCTTGCATATTGGGAAATATTGATTTTTGGTGTCATACTGTCTATTGTGGTACCCCCAAGCCATAGGAAGTTTCTCTTCGTAACAAAATTCGTGACTTCACTGGGGAATGTTCCTTGTTTTTCTTGGGGTTTGGGGGAAAAACGTGCTTGAATTTTTCTCTGTTTATCCCCATCTCTATGTCGCATTTAGTAGTGTGTTCATCCACTGACACTCCCCTAGATTGGTTTGACCCTTGGCCTGCTTTTTACCACTTTCTTCTCTGTATATGTAGGTTTTTGGCTAAAAGTCGCGTACACACGAAAGTGTTTTTTCAAAAGTGGCGTACACATGCAGGTTTTTGGCCAAAATTCGCGTATACATGCAGGTTTTTAGCTAAAAGTCGCTTACATACACGACTGTCCTTTGAAAAGTCACGTACATCCTCCATTTTTTAGTTGAGTTTGATGTGGGAAGTTGCTGGGTGGGTTGTGAGTGTGGCTAGCTCTTCCAGGGTACTGATGTTGTCTATTGACTGCTTCTTTTGTGACCAGAGATTGCTTTTGCATTGATTTTTCTTTGAAAGTATTTCTAGTCATTTATCTCATTTTTTGTTTTTCCATTAGTGTTTTTGTCTCGATGTCTTGCTTGGCTTGTGTTTTCTACTTGATGCAGAGACCAAGGATTTTAATGACTTTTATTGCATTTTCATTCTTTTATATTGAAAATACAAAATAATTGCATTCTTACTTGCATCTCACATATGGATTTAAGGATGTACTTGCATTGGATTGCATGGATGAGAGTTATGTTTAGGATTTCATATAGGAAGGATTGCATTGGTATTTGAAAAGGAAATAATATATATGCATCTCATGTAGTGGCATACCCTGTTTTTCATTCGACAAAATTGCACTTGGCATTGTTTGTTAGGTGTGCACATTTATTTCACTACTGAGTCACAATATCATTAGTTGCATGGCCATTTCCCTTTGAGTAATTACAGCCACTAAAATCATCGTTTAAATTAAAATGAATTACACATTTTTCTTTTATAGGGTTCATCAAATGGATTAGGTTTTAGAGTCTTGGAATAGTTCATTGTGAGTTAATTCTCCAAGACCAGTAAACAAAAAAAGTAGTTGTTTGTCTAGGTGAGAGAGATAAATCCTTGGTATAATTAGTGTTTCTCAAGAGGCTCCTCTTACACAGGAGTTAAGCACAAGGCAACATACACAATTATGGTTGGCATAGCCTTTGGCCACTTTTTGTGAGTACTGAATATATTTCTAGGATCATATTTGTATCTAGGGGATTTTGAGGTACCAGTTGGTGCTTTCTAGCTTCAAGATTTGATACCCTTCCCATACGGTCGATCCCACCTACAATTGTTCACTTTAGCATTGGTTATATTGGGGTGACCTTAGTTTCCTTACCTAGGTATCGCAGGGGTTACTTGCAAAGGTTATTTTGTGAGTGTCCTGGCTAGGTAGGGGTCGGAAAACATAGTCTCTTTATGCGTTGAAGCTGAGGGCCACTATAATTGGTTACACACCTTCATTTTTAGTGTATGGGAGTCTTGAGCCTCTCCTAGGCGATACATACCTACTGCATTCAGGAGCTAATTTATCCCCCCCTTGGCTTGCTTGCATTCAGGTTGTAGATTTTCTTAGGAGTATGCTCTTTTTGCCCTAGTTGGATTTTGGGATCGCGGTTACTTGGGTATATTTTTTTTCTCTTGTGTTCGACTTCTTTTATGTTTGGAATGCCTGATATCACTACTAGTATCCCTTCACTTGCTCTAGGTCCTAGTGCAAACCCTGGTGTTTGACAAGGGGGAACCACAACCCCTTACCTTGCTCATAGATTCAAGAGTGGTCATATTCCATCCTCTACTCCATTTTAATATTATTTTCACTCCCTTCATCTGGTATTAACACTAGTGTTCACTCTCATGGGGGTGGTAGTGGATACGTGAACATTGGGTATACACCTTACATTCCTTCTTCTGTCCCATCGTCCATCGCACTGCTTCTTTTGAATGCTATTATCATGATCGGTCCTCCCTATACCCTATAGTTTGGACTCGTTACTAACTATTTCCAATTGTTTTAGACTAATATTGTCATCATGTAGGGTCCACTTTTTGTACACTCTCTCCAAGGATTTGACTCGTTCGTGGCTAGGACATGTATAATTTTGAACTGACATATAGGTTAGGACTTCACATTTGCTTTCATTATGCATTTCCTTATGACCATTTCACCTTGACCTTAGGTATGAACCCATTCCACAATATCATGGAACCTTCATGATGGGTTATAAGTGGTATTGTGCGAATGGTAGAGATTTCTTATACATGGGTTCCCTAGTTAGATCATTTTTTGAATTTGGTACCCATGCTCAGATTCCTTCTTTAGGTTGCGGGAGTCCCTTTTTTAGTCCCACCATGTACTTGAGGAAGAGCTTCATACTCCTCTTGAAATTTATGCTAGCTTTTCCCCATAGGGAATCCCTTGTATATATCAAGTTTTAATTGCATTTCATGAGTTTTTCTTGCCTTATTGAGCCTTATGCCGACTCCCTACTTCAGAGTCAAAAGCCATGTAGCCCGATATTATCTGAGGTATAGCCAAGAAGAGCCATTTACATATCCTTTGTAGCTTGATCACCCCTTTACAGGGAGGAGACCTTCCCCCGAGTGTCGTTATCCTGCACATACTTCCTTGCATTGAGCATAGGTAAGTTCCAATGCTTAGAATTAGTTTTCATGTCCCTGACACTCGTCTCCTCCTAGATATGTACTATAAATCACTTTTATTCTTTTTCAAGCTTTTCAAAAATATCTGAAAAAGTCCAAAAAAATAAAAAAAAACATAAAAAATTGGACGGGAAAGATGTTATCTTTGGTAGCAGTCGAGTTGTGTCGCCTTTGAACATACCACTGCATATCACACCCATTGGTTGGGTTTTTAGTTTGAATTTAGGAGATTTACTCGTTACTCTGAGTTTATCTCCACCAACTGGTTACACTTCCAGTCCCCATGGGTTCTCTATTGATGCCTCTTGTGTCACAGAGATGTCCTAGTTTTCATATCGAGTCCATCATACCTACCTTCAGTCACCACTTGCCTTATGCTCTTGTTCGAAGGAAGTTAAATCCTGAGTCGACCATTCCTCAGTTATCTTGACTTTGCATGCCATCCATTCCCGATATTGTTACTGATTTGTGCACATCTTGTTTGAGTTATTCCACATTATACATCATTGCTGAGTACCTCGTGTTGGTTGATGGGGGATGCCTTAATTCCATCCTTCCAGCGGATTCCATTCCATCGACATCAGATCATTTATTCTGGAATAGGAGTCTAGAGTCCTTTGAGTTCCTTGAGACTTACAATCATCAGTGGTAGGTTCTCTCGCCATCAATAGTTTTGGGAATACATCAATGTCCCTTGATTGATGGACTCTTCCAAGTGTTCGACCTTAACACATCTATTCACACTTGTTAGATTGCACTCTGTACCTCGATTCCCATTTTCATTATCGGTGGGTTATCTCGCGCCTGTTAATGGTATACATAAATGACCGGTAATCAGATAATGGACTACTATGTTCGACCTCGACACATCTATTCACATAGTAGGACATGTACTCGTAATGGTTTGTGTAGAAGACCTTCCAACTTGGTGGCATTCCATATATGCTACCTCCTTGATCGTGCCAATGTTCATGAGATTTCAGCTCTCGTGATATTTATTCTAGATTCCAATGTATATCAGATATCTTCATCCACTATGGAGATATTGATCCATTATATATTGCACGTGGCGATGACCACACATGGCACTTTGTATATCATGCCTATTCATGGCCATTGTACTCTTATGTATCTAGGACTGCTACATGTATTTGCAGTCACATGCATAGATTGATTATTGTATTATACTCATGAGTGGCTGGTTCTTCCACCTGGGTCTTCATTACTCCACTTATGGGATGGATTTTATAATGTATTTCGGCCATTATGTTACCCCTCCGACCTTACACATTAGGGGGCATCTGTTATAGCTGATTTTACCACACCTAGTTGATCACAAATTTATGGCCTTCCCTATCCATCTGTAGAATATTTGGACCCCTTGGACTTATATTATACTTTGATGTTCTAAGATCATCCCCAAAAATTGCCTGTTTATACGTATATGTAACTTTTAAAGCAATACTCATGTGTATACGCAAATTTTAACCTCAAACCCGCGTACATTGGGATGTGTGCAAAAAGATAAATATTTTTGGAGTTTTTCTCATATGAGTCTGAATATCTTGTCTCTTTTCCTTCCATATGCCTTGAGAATCTTCAGATTCAACCCTCCATTACCTCTTTGGAGCACTATATATTGAGTCTCTTGGATACATTGAGTATCTCTGATTCATCAATAGAAATATCTTTTCTTGTCCAATTCATGTTCATTTTAAATATGAATATTGAATCCATGGATGTATTTACTTTCTTATACATGATTGATTATATATGCTAGAGTAGCTCTAACACATTTATATATATCATGCTTGCTTTGTTTGCTGTTGTTGAGAGCAAATTATAATTGAAACTGCATTGGAAAAGCTCAACGGGGATCTACTTCAACCGTCTGGAATAAGGTACGATTCTATATCCATTAGTGTTAGATTTTCTTATTTATCTTGCATAATGGGAACGATTGATTTTTGGTGTCATATTTTCTGTTGTGGTACCCCCAAGCGATAGGAAGTTTCTCTCTGTAACACCAAGGGACTGTGCATTTCTTCCATGTACCAATCAGTATATTGAATGGATTTTCATGTATCCTCGAGATATATAGAAAATTTATTCATGTACTTGATAGTATATCAGAAGGCCCCTTTTGAATGGTTGTGCATCAGACATCACTAACATGGATTTGATCTCCCATGTACTTGGTGTATATCGGGATACCCTTATAGGAATCTATACCAATTGAGAAAATCCTTTTGGCCGTCTTGTTGAAGCAATACATAGAGAAAAACACTCGGGGAGCTACTATGCACATGCCATCCATGAAGTCGAGTGTTCAGGAAAGGATATGTTCCCAATCCTCCTTATCATGTTTTACTATTGGAACCTGTAGTATATCGCGAGTTGTGACAACCTGACACTCCTAGTGAGGATACGAATTTTAAATCCCTCCTATCACTTAAGTTTGATTGTGACCTTAGCTTGTGTAGGATTTTGGTGTGTAATCTTTTCGACTAGAATAGGTTTAGAGTAATAGTTTTAAGCCAACATTTTGGATGAGCTACATGTGAGAAGATATTGCAGGCTACATGGTTTACCACTTGAATTTCCTCCCACCGCGGAAGAAAGAGAAGGGGTAAACATAGACCGACCTGTCACAACTGATCCATCTATAGAGGGAATTCTGGTTAATGAATCTGGATAAGATATTATTACTTTGAGAATCCGTCTACCCCTACTCTGGTACTGATTCAACTTCCTTCTTCACGTGATTCAACCTTTGACTTCCCTAAGGAGGTCCATTTTGGTGCATGATATTGGGTATTTTCCCAGGAATTAGATGACCTCATGGAATCATAATTTGGTCCAAGGAATCCATTTGGGAGACTTCCCTAGGACAAACCATTTATGAATATGAAACTACTGCTTTATCTTACATCATGCCCCCACAAGACACAATATTACCATCAAACGATGAGTTTTTTAGACCCATCCATGATACCATGCCACATTTGCGCACGATGGGGAAAAGCATAAGGAGGAAGAGTTTATCTCCCTCACCTATGCATTCGAGAATATCCAGTCCTGAATACCATGCTCCTATTCGGTCTCATGTTGCTACAATTTTAGGAATACCCATTCAGAGTGTAGTTTCTTATGATCCAGGTCAACCTTCTATCCCTACCTTGTTATTTCAGACTCTCCCTCCTTTTTTTGGTCTACCCCTAAATTCCATGACTCGGGGGCAGTCCCCGACATAAGTTGTTTCAACTACTGGGAAAACTAATTCAAATGTTGGTTATAGTGTTGCTTTAGTGCATCCAATAGTTAGTGCACCTTCCACAAATGAAAATGTAGTTATCCCTTCCTCCTTCATGGGACAACCATCATGGGTTAAACCATATCTAACTAACCTACACGGGGTTATACTTACCTAAGGAAAGAACTCGCAATGGTTAATGAAAATTATCAACCCATTGCCTCGGGAAATGTTTATCCTGGGATCCCTTATCCTGGTAATATTGATACCCCATGTGGGAAACTGTTGAGGCCTGGAAATTCCCAGGCAACAACAGTAAGGGATTCTCCCAAGTCAACGTTCCCAACTAGCTCGTTGACTGTTTGGTATAGGGAATCCATCCGGTTTGCGGTCTGGCTACTGTAGGTCAAGTAACAAAAACAAAGGTTTTACCGGTTACAGCCCGGTCCACCGTGTATTTTGTATTTTTTGACTTAATGTATGAGATGCAAGTGCCTAATTAACAATGCAGGGTGATGAAGGATGCAAGGAGCAGTCACAATGTGATGCGCAGGTTCTTACCTCTCGTCTTAGGCTCACAAGCATCTAAATCACATATGCAGTCGTGAAATAAACTAACTATCTACCTAACTATCTATCTATCCTCGGGGAGCCAGATTGTAAATTATTTATGAGTAATGTGTATTGTGCATGCAATATAAAGAGAAACTACAGTTAGCTGATATTTCTTTCCATAACGCATGAACGATGAAATATATTTCAATAACCAGATAGCCAATTGTTTTATGAACATCATACATTACTCGTGGTGGTCATTCCACAAAAATAAACCAGAAATCATTTAAACAAGAACATAGGTTCAAAGAGTTAGAACGATCTCACGGTTAATGGACAAAAAGATGGAAAAACAAAATAGTTCATCTTTCAGCCATCCACATCATAACATTTGAAAGTGCCACCAATCTTTCTCCAACAGGCAAACAATACTTCTTTATTGCAACGAGAAATAGTTCTTCTTGCAATATCGTTTCTATGTCTAACTGGGAAAAAGCCCCTTCCCCTTCTAAGCTTTCTACATTTATACAAAAGGGTGAGACGGTTGGGTTGCCCAAAGTAACCTTTGGGCTTCCCAACTCTTCGTTTCCCAACGCTTGACTTTGGTTGGGTTGCCCAAAGTAACCTTTGGGCTTCCCAACTCTTCGTTTCCCAACGCTTGACTTTTCTCAAAATGTTTTTACAAAATATTACACATTACAAAAAGTAACCAATCCTTTACGAGGAGGGTCCCACTTGGGTGTCTAGAAATTTCTTCCATTTCGAAGCTTCAGAGGCAATGCCCTCAAACATGCAGGGTTCCAAAAACTGAATGTTGGTTTCAAATTTTTCAGCCTGGTTCTTTATAGCCTCAACTTTGGCTGCGCTCAACCAAAGCTGGTCTTCCAAAAGCTACACACTAACGGCTGAATGGCCTACTTCGCTTCTCAGAATCTGGTCATCAATGGCCTTAATGTGTTGCATTCTTGCTTCTTCATCCTGATGTCTCTTCTGCAACATCTCCACAAATGAATTGTGGTCTAGGAAATCATCGAGCCTCCGCTCGGCCTCTACCTGGAACCGGTTGTATGTAATAAGGACTCTTCTGAAAAATTCCGTGCAGGCTCCCTTCGTCTTCTTGACTGCTTTCTTGAAATCCTCTGCGGTGTTAATAGCAAATTCTATTAGGTCATAATCCCGCTTGAGGGCCTGTTTATCTTTTGATGGCAGCTCTGCTGGAGTTTCTTCATTGTTTTACAGCCTCGCCATTCTTGTAGTCAGGACCTCGAGCACGTCCTGAGATATGTCCACAAAGTAAGAGGCGGTTTCCAAGATTTCTTCCAATCGGCCATCGATCTGCAGCACTTTACATCTCTCCTATTCAACAGCAGTCTGTAGCTGCAGCATCTTGGATTTTTGGGCCAATACATGCTCTTTGAACGGCTGGAGGTTAACCTGCTGCTCCCTTGATTCCTCTAGAGAAATTGTTAAAGAAGAGATCTGCTCTTCATGTTTCTTTTCTCGTTCCTGGGTGTGCAGCTCATTGGCCTCCAAGATGATCTTTTGCTGCTCTTCTAGCTCCTCTACCTTTTCCAGCAGCTGTTCCTTCTCCATCTTTAGCTCTTGATGTTCTTTCTGCACTTTCTCCAAGCATTCCTACGTAGTTTCCCTAATTTGTCTTTATGCTTGGAGGGCCTGCAATTCAGCCTTAGAAGCCTTTATCTCCCTCTGCATGTCTTCATACTTCCGCTTCAATCTATTGCCTTCCTCTCTCTCTTTCCTCAAGGTGTCTTTCAACTGAGCAGAGGATTTCTTGGACTGTTCTAAGTCAGTCATTAACTTGTCCATGTTATCTTCTGAGGTGTGGATTAGTGCAGTCCCGGCTCTCAGGGTGAATCTCGGATCCCAGTCTGTTCCCAACACAATAGGTGTATCTGTGATCATTTTTTCGAGCAGGCTTCCTGTCTCAACTTTCCTCTCTGTTCTCTTCACTATCCTCTTTGTTACCCTATCATAGAAAACAGTGTTGAAATCAGGGATTTCTTCTCCTTTTTTCTGCACAAAAGGGATTAGTTTGAGTGTGGGGACCATAGGTGTGCTGGCAGCAGGCACTTGTGGGTCCTGAACCTCTAGGTTTTCTGTATCCTAGGTCTTCCCCCTAGCTGTATTAGAATCTGATTGTTCTGTCTCTGTTTGTGTCAGCTTCAACCTTTCTGCTTCTTGCTTTTGTAGCTCCTCATCGAGCTTCCTCTTCTCTTCTTCTTCTTCTTTCCTAGCTGCCTCTTGGGCTTTCTCAGCTGCTTCTTGGGCTTTCTCAGTTGCTTCTTGGGCAGCTCTTCTTTTCTCTTCTTCTTCTGTGTGCAGTCATCCTGCAGCTTCTTGCACCAATCTTTGAGCTTCCTCTTTTCTTCTCTTTGCTTCTTCCTCAGCTTTTGTCTGTTCATCTCCCTTCCCACCTTTGGTGGTGATTTTCTTCTTGAATCTTCTCCTCAGAGCTGTCATGTTCAGGGAATTTCGGAAGACAGATTCTTCCCTATCATAATGGTGGGTATACTCAAAATGCACATTGTTTTCTTTACAATGTTCAGCAACTTTTCCGTGGGAGTCATTTCTATGGAAAGGCATCTCGCCAAAATGAAACCTTTCCAGTTCTTGTACGAACTCATCCGCTTTCTTTACCCTAGTGAACCTGTAGCTTCCTAATTTGAAGGGCAAAGGAGGGTAAGCAACCTTCTTATGCTCAAACAGGAAGTTCCCTATACCATCCAAGAAGACTTGCCTCACTGCCTCCTTGTGAACGATGTAGTCAGTAGCGTATTTGGGTAGCAGAGAGGGTGGTTTTGAACCTCCGAACATCCTGAATTATAGGCCATCTTCAGTCAAAAAATAATCTGCATATTCTTCGATTACTTGCAGCACCTCCTCTGACATACAATCACACTCCTTCAGGAAAATGAGTGTGTATAAGGGCATGATGAAGTGCTCACAGATTTCCCAATAATGGCTGTGATACTTGTGTGCCCATAGTGGTTTATAGGAAGAATAGACAGGCATTCTTTCCCTGTCCCAGATGCACCTGAGGCCAGGGAAAGGCTGATTGCACAATATACAGTCTATAAGTATTGAACTCATATAGAATTCAGACCTTTTCTGGGACTCTCCTCCCAAGGCTGAGGCCAAGCAAGCAGAAAGACTGTTTGAGACAAGGTTGGCCCAGTTGAAAATTTTTCCCTGGGTTGCAACATAAAAAATGATGGGTATCCATTCTAGTTTGAAAAACCTTCCATGATCTCTTCCAAAGATTCTGTTAAGCATCAAGGCTATGAATCTGTATGGAGCCCTTAAACTTGCTGTATCATATTCTCCTATTACTCTGGTTCTGAAATGATTTCCAGTCAACAGCATTCTTTTCATGGTCTTTACAAGGTCCATTCTAATGTTGTTTAACCAGTCATCAGACAAAAACACTTGGGATTCTGGCAAGTGGTAGGCCAGAGCTACATATCCGGGGCTGTATGCAGCATAGACCTATTTGTTAACATCTTCCAGAATCATTGTTGTGACATCTACTCGGGGAAGAATCCAACCGATTACTTTAGAGCACGGGAACAAATCTGGTCTGGTGGCGATCTTCATCAGTGAAGATCTTTCTATGTTAGCATATATGGACTCTTCTTCCAATCCTATGTCAGGAACTTCTCTACGTGTGATCAGTCTATATATTTCCCCCCACTGGTATTCAGGTTCAACACCAGAAATACACTTAGTGTCCTCGTATATGTATTCTGTCTTGGTGACAACTTCTACTTCTAGCTCTTCTTCGACCACAGGGGCCTTCTTCTTTTGTCTCTTTGACATTGTGAGCTCTTCCTACCATAAAATTGTAACATTAAGCCCTTTTGGCTGAGTAACAAACTGGTATACATCAATGTGCAGTGTGCCATTTCTTCTATGTTTAACATGATAGCAATCAGTCAATGAAGCAAGTATATGTATGTATAGACTGAAATGGCCTAACTAACAGAACTATTAAACCCAATGTGCAGTGTTCAGTGACTTTGTCTATGTCCAGCATGATGAAAAATAGTTATATGCATTAAAATATGCAAGCTACCACTGCTTTTCAATACCAACAATTCTAACAATATAATCGGGAGAAAAGAACATCTACATTAACGCGAAGAAAACCTCCGCTCTCTGCGGGTGACATTATCATTTCGCTGTGTGGGGAAAACAGGGGAAAGATATACGAGACTTTAACAGTGCTTTAACAAAACCGTGCCCTCATAGCTTATGGCCAACAAACTAAAAGCAGTGATATATCCCTTTCAACCGGCTGGGGTTCGACCACTGAGCTCGAATGGGGTCGCACGGAACAACATGACAAAAACGATTGGGGTTTAAACGATGTAGGAAGCCCAAAAAAGGAACAAATAGTCCCAAATCCATAAGGAAGGGCCATGGCAAACCTATCTCCACCATACATCATCATACAGGGTGGTTTGGTGCAGACAACATAACGATCGTCTGCACCAAACCCCCTAATTCTCTATGCACAGGGTGATATAGCAACAACGATATGGAAAAACTACTCTAAGGGCCAAACCACCCTCCCACGGATAGTTAAGATAAAAATCTCCACCTATATAGGCATATAATTTAATGGGACAAGGAAAATGGTCGAGGAAACAAACCACCGTAGAAAATAAAACCACCAAACGTTCAAACAAAAAGAGGAAAGGAAAATGAAGCTTACCTAGCACTGATGTGTAACCGACGTGGAGAAGCCTGTCAAGCTTCGTAGTGGAGACACTTGGACTACGTGTATTGAAAACGAGGGATCAAGCAAGCGCGACAGCACGATTTTGATAGCTTACGACAGTCGAAACGACTGTTGAAAAATAACAATAGAAAAATAACCCCTCGACCCCGTATATATAGATATGGTCAAACTCTCACGGCGGGTAACATATCGGATGTCGGACCACTTTTGGATCAGAAACTAAAAACAAAATTCCTTCCGCAATGGCGGACGGCCAAAGCGCTAAGCCATCCCCAATGGGTAAAGTCTGAATCAGAAACAAAATGAATACACATCGGAACGGCTAGCTCTTCTTTCATCCGCAACGGCGGAACCACAAGTATATCTCCATCCGCAACGTCGGGGTCTGAGTCGAAAAACAAACAGCTAAACATTGGAAGGTTAATGACCTCGGCAGCCACAACGGCAGAAACGAAACAGCTTTCGCAGCCGCAACGGCGGAAGCCCGAGACTTACGAGGTCGACGAGAGTACATAAGCGGGAGTCGGAAGCCAAAAGTAATCGAGAGAGTTAGCGGTTTTTCATCCGCAACTGTAGAAGAAGAAGTAATAAGAGTTCTGATGCATAATGAAAAAGCAACCGATTAAAACCAATCGAATCGGGAGAAAAGTCGAAGTCAAAACTGGATATCCATCCGCAACGGCGGGGGGGAAAAACAAATACACTTCTGATTCAGCCACGATGAAAACGCAATTAAAGGCAAATGATGAAGGTTTGATCAATCATTGAAATTTTTAATCATTTAGAAAAATTGAAAACCAACTGTAGATCAATCCAAGCATAAGCAAAGTCTTTCTGAAAATTTCTTAGACCAAATCCAAGAAGAAAATCAAACTAATTCAAGCAAAAGGAGGGTCCTAAATTTTTTTGGAATTTTGGGAAATTGTTGCAGCTGCAACAGAAACCTAATTGGATGAACATCCCCACTTTTGGGAATCCATTTGCGAATTCATTTAGAGGGTCATATGGAGGTTCCTTGTCCAGAGGCCCATTTGGGAGCCCACCTAGAGTCCCACCACCTAGAGGTCCTCCTTCTAGAGGCCCACCTGGAGGTTCACTGTCTAGAGGTCCACCACCTGGAGGCACACCTGGAGGCCCAATTCCTGGAGATCCTCTGTATGAAGATCCACCTGAAGATCCGTCATTTGGAGGTCCACTGGGAGGTCCACCACTTAGAGGTCCACCATCTGGAAGCCCAACACCTGGAGGACCACCACTTGGAGAACCATCAGGGGGATCATTTAGAAACCAATTTCCACCAAAAAAACCCATTATAGGAGGACCATCGACACTCATTTATCAATCCACTTATGGTCCTATTGGTATACATATGCCTAACCAATGCTACCAAAATTTGCAACTGAATTAACAGTTGCACTTTCTAGCTATGCATGATCTAACGAATTTGTCAGGATTGATTAACGATCCTATTCACCATGATCCTTCATGGACAACTATTTCTATAAAGTTACCTTCAGATATACCAAAATTTAATGACAAACCTAGTGAAGACCCCACGAACCGCACAATGAATTATGATTTGTGGTGTTTGTCAAACTCTCTAATGGATGGTTCCATATGTTTGAGAATTTTTCAAAGAAATCTCATTGGAACTACTGCTAAGTGGTATGTATAATTTCCTTAGCATTCCTTTTGGGATTTCAACACTTTAGTAATGGCATTTTTTACCCATTTTCAATTACCAATTAGATATGAAATGGGTAGAGATATTGTTACCTCACTCCATCAGATCACTTCCACCCATATATCCAACCATATACATGAGTGGAGACGACAACGTAGGTTGATTAAGGATCATGTTCCCGATTGATTACTTGCTGATTGGTTCACTAAGTCATTACTTCCACCCATTTCCAGGGATGTTTCCATGGGAAGTGCTGTTACAAAAGAGAAGGATATCATACTTTCTCAGTACCTAGACTTGGTTTATTCCCAATCAGTCACTCTATATGATTTTATCCCGATCACTCCTCATCCTACCTCAGACCCTTCAAGACCTTCGACGGAACCACCTGTTGATGGCATACTCGGTTCTTTCCAGATACAGTTGTCGGCCAAATCCAAGAAGAAACAAAAACAACCTGCTTCGCCCCCTAGCCATACTGTACCCAATCCCAAGATTGTTTCTTCTCCTATTATTTCTACCGAAGTGAATGTGATCCAATCCTCATAATATTTGGGAGGGAAGAATAAAGGAAGAAACAAACCCAAGAAACATGCAAATCAATAGGAAGATAATAAAATGAAAAATACAGATGTCGAATCTAGAAATAGGAGAAAGATAAAATTTCCCTACCTTATATGTGGAGGTGACTATTTCACCAAGGAATTTACTCATCGCGAGGATGTTATCAAATTTATGAAAAACACTTCCACCTAGGAAATTTTGACTGATCCTTTCCCTACCGAACAACAATTGATTGATCATCGATCCTTGCATGGGTCTTCCTCATCCTCCATTGATGAGGTCAAAATGATGTCTAGTGAATTGGTGAATATTGCGACCAAATCATAGAGCTATGACCCTCCTCTAGAAAAGAAAAATGATAGCACCCCAATTGATAAAATGATAGCCTCCATCCATCCTCCTAACGATAGTATTCACATTGAAAAACTTGTGCTTGACGTATTCCTCCGGTCACCCAAGAGTACAATTCAAAAATCAATATTTAATCATAGTACACATGCCTACCAATACTACAATGTCATGGAATATTTGTCTCAGACACCATGTTCTATGTCTACCCTCGAAGTACTCCAAATGCATCCTACACAGAGGAAGAATTTGTTGCCGTTTCTTAGAGCTATGGATCATGAGGATAACAATGTTATCTCTGTTAAACTGGATGACTTTAAGTCAAGGCTCTTCCATCAATAATATTTTCAATTATGTATGAAATTTATTGGGAAGAAATTCCATTGTACCATTTTGGACGAAGGTTCCTTGACCTCAGTCATGTCTCTGTCCTATTGGAGAGCTATAGGCTCCCCTCAAATCAATCATTCACCTATGACATTGAAAGAATTTGATGGTCATGGTTTTAAACCCTATGGATTACTGTCCTCTATATTAATTGAACTAGGGGGAAAATCAATGTCCATCCATGTTGAGGATGTTGATTCTCCTTTATATTATAGTCTCCTCCCAGGTAGGAATTGGTTCTATGCGATGCAGGTGGTGGCATTTCCTATATTTCATTTGGTACAATTCCCATTCAAAGGGAACATTATTACTGTTGATCAGTTAGTGTTTTGTTCTCCAGACACGAGTTCTAATTATACAAACAATGTTCCACTCCTAGCCTCTTCGTTTCCATAGTATCATAACGTAGGAGTAGTCCTTCTTAAAGTTCCTCCCTTATGGGAGTCTTTCCGTTGAAAAATAATCCTCCCCTTTCATAGGTCGCATTGGTGAACATGATCTCCTCGATGAGTCATGGAACCTCAACTAAAGAGAAATCTATTGTTGATTCGACACCTTTGAGTCATTCAGAATAGATTTACTAGGATATCCAATCCACCATTGATGACCCCAACATTAATTGTCACATTGAGCCTTCCACACACCTCTATTTTCTCATCCACACATGTATTCAAATCATTATTTCCCCAACACACTTCACCAATGTTTACATCAGGTTTCATGACTATTTGGGCTGATTTGGAGCTTGATTGGTCCACCTAGGGGGGATTGAGGTCAATTTTGGCCATGTCACATGTACACTTCCAAATGGCTTCCTAATCCTCACAAATAATTCCAAATGTAATATATACCCGATCCATACACATTCAGATGTTAGACAGTTCAATAATATCCACTTTGTGTTCACATGTGTAAGTAAATTTTATTCCTCTTTCAAGCTTTTTGCTGGTTTTTGCAAACTAACTCAAATTATGAGAGTCTCTTGCACTCATAGATACAAATTTAGATAAAATTATCACATGGTATTAGATCTTAATGGAGGTGCAAATAAATATTGAGTGTTTGAGCTACATATTAAGATATTTTCTAGATAAATTTGATTGTTTTTTGCAGGTACTTTCAGCAAATTCTCACCACTAGCACAAGCAGAGATGGAGAAAAACCACATATTGATCACTCCATTAGATTAATTTGAATGGAAGGATGATATAATCATCCAACTAATATCTAAGGGTCTCTACATGGTCACCATGGGTACAGAAGTGGGGCCAAATTCTGCAGTAGAGAAGTCAAAATACTTCAATAGACTAGATGAAGCTGTTGGGATGCTATGTCTTAGTATTTCGAGAGATATCCTATTTCATGTCGACAGTTTGACAACCAAAAATTAATTTTGGCTCAGGATTTTAGCTCTCTTTGGGAAAACTTATGAACTAAGGGGACACTAGCTCGAAAATGAGGTCATCACCTTGAGCCCAATGCATTTTGACACCATCCAAGAGTTCTTCACCAAATTTAAGTATTTGGTACTTCAAATCAGCCAGTGTGGAATTGATAAGAAGGAAGAGCAGTTAATACTTTCAATCCTTTTGAAGTTGGGGCTAGAATACTCAGTGTTTGTTAGAACATTCCATTCTGGAAAGCTAACCATTCAAAATTGGCACAATCTTTATGCAGTATTTGACAAAATAACAAGACAAGCTAGTGAAAATGGGAACCATCAAGACAAGCAAGGATCAATATCTTGCTGCAGGTGTTTTGAATGCATCCGATGGCAAGAAGAAATACAAGGATTCGAAACAGCCAGAGAAGAAGAAACAAGACAGACCCAATAATCCTGATTGGGGTTCGAATCCTTGCAAGGAAAATGAGGAAGGGCAAGGAGAAAACAAAATGAAACTATTTCCACAAGGGATGGAATCCAAATAGTTCATGCATGAATAAAACCGTTGATATGATGGAACAAATAATGGAGAAAAAAAACATCCCAGTCCCAGACAACACAAGGAAGAAGGATTTCAGTTCAGGTTTTGACAACAAGGAGAAATGTCATGCTTTGGTTGCAGGTTATTCATATCCCTCCACCTTCATCATTGATTCAGGAGAATCCATGCATATGTACCCTGTTAGAGAGCTCTTCACTTCCATGTATTCTAATAGTGGCCCAACTGTTTGAATGTGATATGACTCTGAGATCCAAACCAAGGGAGTTGGCAGGATCGACCTTGACAATGGATATTTCAATGATGTCCTCTATGTACCAGATTTGGAAGCAAATTTGCTGTCAGTATACCAAATGACACATATTGGAGAAGCCAATAGAGAAACATTTACTCCAAATGTGGTTGAGATAGCAGAAATATCCTCCAATAAAGTTATGGCATTGGGGTATGTAGATCACCAAGCTAGAATGCATAAATTCTCCAAATTTCTTCCAAACTATAGTGGGAAAGCGCTTCTGTCTCATGCCAATGAGACCTCTAAGCTACGGAATGAGTGATTTGGCCATATTAACCACAAATACCTTCAAGCATTGAACAATGATGACATGGTGGAAGGGATTCCTCCTATCAAATCTTCCAATGGTGCATGCATTGGTTGTGTGGTGGGAAAGAATACAGAGCGCAGCTATGAGAAGTGGAAGGAAAGGAGAGCCACACAAACACTTGGATTGGTGCATTAATATCTAATTGGTCCTCTTTCCACTCCCTCCTATGGAGGATCAAGGTATGTTCTCACTTTCATATATGATTTCTCAAGGTTTTGTTGGGTATACTTCCTTAAGCTAAAATATGAAGTCTTTGAGACTTTGAAGATTTGGAAGGCCCTGGTTGAGAATCAAAGTGGGAATAAGATTAAAATCATTAGGACTGATAATGGTAAAGAGTACATGAATAAAAATTTGCAGCACCTATGTGAGTAATGTGGCATCCAAGTGCAACATTTGGTCCCCTACACACCTCAACAAAATGGTGCGGCAGAGAGGAAAAACACGACTCTCAAGGAGATGGATACATGCATGATTGAGGCTAAGGATTTGAGTCCTAAGATATGGGATGAATCCATCAATTGTGCTGCAGATATTCAGAACATTTCTTTACACAAATCAGTGAAAGGGAAAACACCCTATGAGGCTTGGTTTGGTCACAAACCAAACATCTCACATTTAAGGATTTTTGGCTCAAGGGCATGGGATTGAATTCCATCAGAAAAGAGGAAGGAATTGCAGCAATAGAGAAAATAATGCATCATGGTGGGGTGTGGTGAAGACACAAAGGGATACAAGCTCTTTTATACAACCACACACAAAAATTTCATTGAAATAAGTGTGCAATTCGAAGAGGAGATTATACCAGATTCTGAACTAGCACCGGGGGAATGCTCTTCTCCTCAACACCATGATGATGTAAGTGATGATTCAAACTCTGATATTTATGATATTTATGATAATGAGATGGATGAATATGAATTTTATGTACATGAATCACCCTCAAGGCCCAAGTGGACATAGAAAACCATACAAGCTGCTGGGGATTTAGCAGGAAATCCTCTAGATCCTAGGAAGACAAGATCGCAATTTCACAATGCTTATTATGCAAGTGAAATTGATATTGCTGAGAATTTATATATGATTATTGGATCTTATCCACAGTCATATCAGGAAGCATCTCATGACCCAAGGCGACAATCAGCCATGCAAGATGAATTCAATTCTCTACAAGAGAACGAGACTTGAGAATTGGTTCCCTTGCCTCCCAAGAGGAAGCTTGTGCAATGTAAGTGGGTATATAGGAACAAAGTTTCTGTAGATGGTTATGATATTAAATATAAGGCCATATTAGTTGGAAAATGATTTTCTCAATTCCAAGGAGTGGACTATACAAAGACCTTTGTACCGGTTGCAAAGATGGATTCAATGAGGCTAGTTTTAGCCATTGATGCCAGTAAATGTTGGGAGGTTCACCGCATGGATGTCAAGAGTGAAATCCTTCATGGAGAGATATAAGAATATATATATACATGTATAAACCTCAGTGTTTCCAAGAGGATCCTTCTCTTGTTTTTATTCTGAAGAAGTCACTCTATGGCCTCAAGCAAGCCCCAAGGGCTTGGTATGCCAAAATGGACAGTTTTGTGCTCTCAATTAGTTTTATTCGATGAAAATCTGATCCTAATGTGTATTTGCAGAAAAATTATGATGTATTTCAGGTCATTGTACTTTATTTTGATGATATATTAATTATAGGGAGCTGCATCAAATAAATTGGATCAATTAAAGCATCTCTACACAATGAATTTGAAATGATTGATCTAGGATTGCTAAAACAATTTCTTGGTTTGGAAATTGAGAAATCTGAAAGAGGAATCATGCTCAGCCAAAAAAATTATGCTTCAGGCCTGCTAATAACTTTTAACATGGCTGCATTTTAGGCATCCAAGTTCCCATTCCTTTCTGGCATAAAAATAGGTGAAATTGGTGACTCTCTTTTGGTAGATTGCTCATTGTACCAGAATCTAGTCGGGAGCTTGTTGCATCTTACTCATACTAGGCCCGATTTATCATTTTATGTTAGTGCTGTATAAATATATATGCAGCAGACACATGATATCCATAGGAAGGTATCTAAGAGGATCCTTCAATATGTTCAAGGCACCAGGAAATTCGGGGTACACTATACAACTAGTTCTCCACTAGAACTAGTAGGATTTTCTGATTCAGATTGGGATGGAGATCCCAATGATAGAAAGTACACCTCAGGTTTTGTATTTATGTTTTTCAATGTTCCCATTTTCTGGTCAAGTAAGAAACAACACACTATTTCCATTTCTTTAGCTGAGGCCAAATACAGAGGAGCAGTGAATGCAGCTACACAATGTGTGTGGTTGCAAGGCATTCTTCAGGAGATTGATGTTGCACTTGATCCACCCACTGTCATTTGGTGTGAAAATCAAAGTGAAATCAAGATTTATATAGATCCAGTATAGAGGCAGAGGACCAAGCACATAGATATTCATATTCACTACATTCAGGGCTTAGTGCATGATTGGGTGATAGCCTTGCAGCGTTTCCCATCCACCGAGCAAACTGCGGATATTTTCACCAAGTGTTTTACTGAGAATACCTTCACTTACTTGAGATCACTTATTTGATTTAGTGACGCATGGTGATGGATGCCATTCACCTTCATATTATCAGCCCCATGTCCATTTTTGAGGAGAGGTTTTGTTCCCATGTGGTTTTCCTCTTTTCCTTGTTTTTCATGGACAAATAAAAATTCTGTTGTATGAGGTGACTTAAGCCCTTGTTGCCAAGGCCATGGAGTTGCAGGACCATTTCCCAAGATGGATACAGTGGCCCAACTTTAGAAGAAATGTGTGTTGATTGCTATTTATTGCATTAGTAAGTAGTATAATTTTGAAAAAACCCTAAAAAATATTATTGTTGATGTCTTTCTTCTTTTATTTTCATTGACATCTTCCTTATGCTCTGGACGAGCTAAGGTTGGTGATTTTGCACATAGCTGGGGAGAAATCCCCACTACAAGTTGGGCCAAAATAGTTCTTCTCTAGAAATTGAATCCTATATGGCCCTTTTAGGGAATTGAGAGATGTTTTCACTTGGACATACAAAGAAATGCCAGGGATAGATCCTTCAATTGTCGTTCATGAGATCAAGACATACCTTGACACCAAGCTAGTCCATTAGAAACTGCACCAAGTACATCCATTGAAACCAATGGCCATTAAGGAAGAAGTTGCAAAACTTCTTAGGGACGAGTTCATTTACCCTATGCTGCTGATGGAATGGGTTTCTAATATTGTTCCCGTGACCAAAAAGAAGGGTACAATTAGGGTTTGTATTGATTTTAGAGATCTTAATATGGATTGTCTGAAGGACAACTTCCCTACCCGTTACATTGATCAAATCATCGATAATTATGCTGCAAGTGTCATCTTTTCATTCATGGATGTTTTTTCTGTCTATAATTAGATAGAGATACTCCCTTCCGATCTGCATAAGATGGATTTCAGCTTCCCATGGAGGACCTTTTCCTACAAAAAGTTTCCTTTTGGCCTAAAAAGTGTCGATGCTACATTCTAACATGCCATGTATTATTATTTCCATGACATTAAACATATCGTGGAACAATATATCGATGATCTACCCGCTCATTCGCAGCATTGAGAATTACATGTTGACAATCTAAGAGCCATTTTTCTCAGATGCCACCATTATAGCATTCGGTTGAACCCACAAAAATGTATTTTTTGTGTGTTGAGATGGGAAGATTGCTTGGATATATTGCTTGCAAGGATGGCATCCGTATATATCCATTGAATATCGAATCCATTTTGGCCCTATCCCCTCCTACCAATATTACTGAACTTCAAAGTTTGCAAGGGAAGGAAAACATTTTGCATTTTTTGTCTTAAACTATGTTGAGAAGACACATGGTTTCATGCGTTTGTTGAAAATTGACACACCCTTTTCTTGGGATGACCTCAGACAATGTGCATTTGACACTCTTAAACATGCTATAACACACGCACCTATGTTGCAACCACCATATTATACTAGGGATTATTCCTTGTATGTGGCTGCATCTTTAACTACTATAGTCATGGTACTAGTTAAAACATATGACATGTGATTTATTACCTGAGTAAGAGTCTTCTCGAATCTGAAACATGTTATTCAAATGTTGAGAAGTTAGCTCTGGCCACATTCATCGCGGTCCAGAAGTTTCATCACCTACATCCTGCTCCTCACAACTAGTGTGTACACGGATTCTAACCCCATGTATTACATCTTGAATCATCAAGTGCTTGATGGAAAATACTCTTACAGGATTGTCATCCTCCAAGAATTTGAGTTAGAATTTTTAAAATCCAGTTCAAAGAAGTCTCTTCTCTTCACGGTACTTATGTGTGACCTTCCCCGTATTACTGAGGATACACAAACCTTTGATTCATTTCCCGATGAATCATTTTTCCTCACTAGTACGCCCAATCCTTGGTATGGATATTTAATTCTATATCTCTAGACTCAAACACTTTCAGCAGAACACAAACCAACATGAACCTCGTCATATTTTCCATCATGCCAAGTACTATCTTATCATCAAAGATACATTGTACTGTCATGACATTAATGCAATTTTGTGGCGTTACTTAACTAATGAAGAGAATGATTTATTGTTGAATGAATGTCACTCTGGAGCTTGTGGTGGTCATCTATATGGGATGGATACTACCTAGAAAAGCTTACGCGCTAGTTACTTTTTTCCCTCAATCTTCAAATATTGTATGGAAGCCATAAAAAATTCCCACCCTGCCAACTTTTCCAATAAAACAAGCACACCCACCTAGCTCCGTTTCATCCTATCATTGATGTCGGTCCTTTCACAAATTGGGGCATCGATTTCATGCACTGTAAGCCTACCTCATATGGGGGGCATGGTTACATCATCATAGCCACAGATTATTTTACAAAATGGGTTGAGGCCATTCCCACATACGCTGAATATGGAAAAACTGTTGCCCTATTTATTTTTAACCACATAATCGCTAGGTTCGATGTTCCATAGTCCATCATGACTAGTTCACATTTACAAAACCAAATGATGTCGAAACTAAGTGCCAAACTAGTTGTTTTCCATGATAACTCCACACTCTACTACCCATAGGCCAATGGACAGGTTGAAGCTATCAACAAAGTATTGAAAACTTTGCTTCAATAGATGGTAGGATGAGCTAAGTCCAGTTGGCATTTACAGTTGTTTTCCACATTATAGGATTATAATACCACCATTAAGAAATCCACTAGATTTTCTCCATTTCAAGTAGTGTACAGGTTGGAGGAAACTCTTCCTATCAAATGTGAGTTTCCTTCCTTGAAACTTGCTGTGGAATTGCTACCTAGTACCACTCTAGAGGAAGAAAGGTTCTTGTATCTAAACAAAATCGATGAGAATCATTGATATGCAACCTTATAAAATGAGGTGCACAAGTGAAAAATTAAATCTCACTACAACTGATCCATTCAACCTCTCCTCTTCAGCGAAGGTGACTTGGTTTTGACATACGAACAACAATACGATAAATTGGGAGGTGGAAAATTGAAATCCATGTGGCATGGGCCTTACCTTGTCAGCCATGTCTTAGCAAAAGGAGATTATGAGCTGATAGACTATGATGGGATACCTTTGGGTGAACCCCGAAATGGGATTTACCTTAAGAGGTACTATTCCTAGATCATTTAGCGTAGATACCTTGTAAATATTGTTTATAGAGTTTGCTATGTTTAGTTTGGATTATTATTTTATTATGAATTTAGGATTCATCTTAGGTAATATTGCTTATATAGTGTTATGCTTGAATGAAAAGATGACCACCTACTCTAGATTCATGGATGGTGCTAGCCATTATACCTTGAATCTTGCATCAACAACTTGGGTGCTCTATTCCCCTACCAGTGTTTTGGCAAGCACACAAGGAACTTGTTTAGGTCCTTCCACGAACAATATTGTAGAGTATCATGAAATGATTGGATTATTAACTGGAGCTTTAACAAATAGTTTGATTTATAATAGGGTTTATTTAGATTCAGAATTAGTTGTACATCAATTGAAGCAAGTCTATACCATCTGTAACCCCTTACTTCTTCGCATGTTTCGAAGGGTTTGACTTCTAGAGAGGTCTTTAGAGTTCATTTTGTATCATCGTATCCCAAGACATAATGCAATGGATGATTCAATAGCTAATTATGTGTGGATTGGTACTTAGCTCGTGTTTGATGTTCATTTAAGATTGATCACATGTATAAAGATCATGAAAACACATAATAAGTAGGAATTCATGTACAAACACATCACCTATACACACATTTATTTGAATTTTTTTTTAATATATATATATATATATATATATATATATATAACCGATGCCAAGGAAAAATTTGAAGCCATAAGCTTTCAGTGTACCCAAAAATATGAAACTATCAAGTTTTCAGTACAACAAAAGGTAAAAAATATGAAGCTTCGAATATTTCATCGTATACTACAAAATAAGGGTCACTCCAAACTAATCCTCTTGCTCATTTTAGGACATGAATGTGCGAGCTACCCTGTGGAGTGGCCTCCCAAACTGTCCCGATACCCCTGCAGTGTGGCATTGGTAATGCCGATGAATATCATCAATTGAGATGTCTGGGATGACGACCGCTAGTCTCTGGAGGTTGTCTTCAATATCTTGTAGCTCCTCCTCGACCTCCATGTTTTGGATGGAAATCTATCTCACTATCCCCCATCTCTCAATAGGTGATGCTCCTGCAGGCCGTGATGGACCAATGTCTGCAAAAAAGTATACCATGTCTTAGTATCACCAAAACATAAAAAATGGAATATACTAAAACATGAAAAAACAAAATGAAAGTAGTATCTTTCTTACCTTGATCATCCCACTGGTTATCATCGGGTAATGGTAGATTAGGGTCACCCCTGAAATCAGTCCCTGCATATGTATAGTCCTCTACCATCAGAAGTTGGCCTCATATCCATCGAAAGAATACTGAACCATATGTCGTGCTAGGCCCTCCACCACCTCCATGATGGGCTATAGCCTCTACCCACCTCAACATCCATGGATCCTAAGGCTCTAACCTATTAAGTGGCAGCTGAGGGCGTAACAGAGGTGCCCTCTCTAGGAAGAAAGACACTACCACAAAACTATAGCCATACTACTTTAGCTATCCTCGACGACACTTCATAAGTTGGTATTTGAGTCTCACTAATAGTCCCTCACTCAAGTTTAAGATAGTTGGAGCCATGCACTCCAACACATATAAAATGTGATCCTTGGTATTCTGATGGGCAGTCCTACTACCTGCTACCTTCTCAATAGTGAAGGAAACTTTCCTAAATGACCGATCCATAATGTGTTTGATCAGAATATTTCCCCCTTGGTACCTCGTTCTGATCACACAATGCTCATCGATGAGATTGTTAATGGTTATATCTCCCCCTCTTGGACCAGATAGTGACACCAGGCTTCATATCCTGGATAGTCCAATCAAGAAATAGATGTCCTCGACATCAATATTCAGAATGTGGGTTCCCACCTGAAAATTTTGTTGCTTTAGGTCCCACATCCTTATCAAGTGATCTAATAGACAAACATGGGCCCTCATGCCCAGAGTCCTAAAGTACTTGATGAGTCCACACTCCCTCAATTTCCTCACCGTCATTGGATCATTTTCCACTTGCGAATCGTCTAACTCATGCTGACGCTCCTTCCAAATGACCATGTTTTTTGCCAAATACATGTCGAACATCAACATAAAATTTATTAGATACATTTCATTTGAGAAATAAGCTGAAATTCATGCTTAATATATTGTTTTCAAAATCTCATGGCCACCGACGCTATTTCATCAAGGGAACAGAGCAAGGACGCCTCTTCCACTTGAGGATAGAGCACCTTTGACGGTCTTTCCCCTTTCTGGGAGTGCACCGGTGCACCTCCTGAAAGGGAGAAGAGCGTGTCCAAGGGCACACTCTCACCCTTTCTAAAACCTTCCTAAAACCTATAAAATTCATGATAAGAAGGAAAAAATCAGCCATCAAAAGGAAGGGAAGGATGAGAACCCTTACCTACACCCGATGGTTCGTCGAATAAGTGTCCGTAACTATTAGAATCCTCGTTTCAAATTAAACACTAGTTTTCACTCAACTCCTATGGTAAAAAACACAATGGTAAATAATTTTTACTATTTCAACTCTTTTATATCATTTTTTGTTTTTTAATAGAAAATAATTGTTGAAATATTTAAATATTGTGGGATTTTACCATGTTTTTTTTGTTGGTCTCCTCTGGGCAGACCCGAGTTTACTTTATTGTACCAACAAAACCCCTAGCTCACTGGCCCTTTTGGCAACAGACCGCATAACGGCCTGAAGTCTCACCCGAAGTGATCTTAGATGGGGTGGCTGAAGAATCAGGTTTCCTCAACCAGGTTCTGTAGAATCCTAGGTTCTCTGAATCTACTTAACCAGCTGAATCTCTCAGCAAGGGATATTTCTCTCTTCCTAGCTGACTCTGCTATGGGACTGACTCTTATCGCATCACATCTTCTAGGACAATGCACAAACTTTCTCTTCTGCTCAGCTCTTAACCTGCGATATCTCACACCGCATCCTCCTCGATAGTGCGATATCGCCTTTCTACACTACAATATTTCCTACAGTAAGACTCAATATGCTCATCAACTCTTCAAGGTCCAGAGGCTTCCTCCCTGGATATAATAGCTCAGTTAACCTTCATTAGGGTGTTAAACAAATTCACTTAAGCTCCTACAGTTTAACATGCTTAACACCTATTACGCTCAACTCGTTGAACTAAATATACAGAAGTCAATTAACACTGTAGCTGTTAGCTGTCGTGAATCAAGCACTGGTAAACTCATATACGGAATACTTGACAAATTCAACTCACATTTAACCTTCTATGTTATTGTAAACTGAAGGATAGCATACATACATTCATTAACTGATAAGCAAAGTTCATGTAACAGATAACAGATAGAAAATAAGTAAAGCATAATCACATGAAACATTCGCACAACACACGGATGTTACGTGGTTCACTTCTAGGAGGGAAGCTACGTCCATGGGAACTATGTTTGTATTATATCTTGAGAGAGAGTAAACATAGTTCGACTGCAACCTCTTATGCAACTTGAGATCGTCTGGGAAACTCCACGCACATAGCTAGGAGCCCTTCTCTTAGATCTCTTCTCTTCCTATAATGCTTTCTTCTTACAATATACCCTTCTCTCTCTCCCAATACCTGCGGATTGTTACATTCATGCTCAAGGAGCCGACCACTCGTTACAGTAAGATAACTACAGACTGAACACAGAACCAGAGCTCGACTCTTCCTCAATGTCTCACAATACTGACGACAGCTAGTCACAACCCGACTGACCAACCAACCAACTAACTAACTAACTAACTAAGTCTTCATAATACAAAATACATGCTTAAATAGGTGGCCCGAAGGTCTCATCATGATACAAAACTATGGGCCTATCCCAACAGTAACCCAAAACCCTAACTGTGACAGTCGGCCTATATGTACTTTGAACTGCCGCTTTCTGGTCACACCACAGCTTCCTGCAGTCTTCCACGATTTTCGGCGCTGATTGCAGGTATGGGCACCGCTTCCTCGGTTGCTCCCCTTCTGTCCTTTATCTTTAATACCTCGGCTCGTTGCTCCTTCTCCATTAATGAGGGTAGCTGAGCCCTCCTGTCATCGTCGCTGCCTTAAATGCAGTGGTTGAGCTCTCTTCTCGGCCGCTTCAAGTACTATTTTCTTTGACTTCCTTGTTTCGACCGCCGTGATTTCTGGCCCCCGATCCACGGTAGGAATTGTGCTACAACGTCGTACCTTTATCACATCTCTTATATCGCTAGCTTATCAGCATCGCCAAAACTGTATTTCCTCCAAAAATTGTCCATCTTCTACCCAAAAATAGCAGCTTTTCCTGTAGCTGCGGGGCCCTGCTCCAACAGTCCCCTAACACTTACTTGTGGCTTGTCCCTGAGCCACTAACAGCTGGTTTCTTCTTCTATAGTGTCTCCTTGGATTCCTACTAAGTCCTTGCGGATCTCTCCTTGAGTCCTTCGACATCTTTGTCCATAGCTTCGATATAGTCTTGTGCCACTTTAAGCATAACTTGACTAATCATGGAGTCTTCTATGTTATCAATTACACTCTTGATTACAGTGAACTCCTTGACCTTCTTCTCAACCGCATCAACCAGCTCTACGATTTGTTCCTGATACAGCTGAAGCATATTATTGAATTGTATCTCTTTTCCTCGCAACCTATGCACTTCCTGCTGCAAACGGTTCATCTCTACCATCTTCTTCATCTTTGAAAGAGCTCCTAATCTCTTGACTTCTTCCTTTATTGCTGCTGTTGTATTTTCTATGTTTTGGATGCGCTGCTGCAAATCCAGTCTATTTGGGAGCTCTTCGAGCTTCGACCATGTCTTCATTGCATCAGCTAGCAATGACTCTGCATCATATATGCGACACTTCATCTGTGTTGAAGTGGTTCTAAAGGCCTGTGCCCTTGCTTCCTTGTCTGCCTCAGGTGTGCCTGGTGCACGAGCCTCAAGCTCAGCAATCTGCGGCTTGTGGTCTTCCTGCATCTTGACCATTGTATCTTCCAGAGCCTTTGCTCTATCTGCAATTCTTCTTACTTTCTGCGTTAGCGGCAAGGAAAACTCTATGTTACACTGGGGTAACTCCAATGCGATGTTCTGTAGGACCTGACTTAGATCCTGTTCTCCTTCTTCGTATTGTCTGAGCTCCTCCGCCTTTGTTTAAAAGCCTGCGGTGAGCTCTGCATTCTATTGTCTCAGCTGAGTGTTCTGGTTATAAGTTATAAGCTCTCTATCCCTGAGAGCTGTGGCTATCTGCTGCTGGATCATCTATAGTTGATCAATGGGGAATTATGCCAGATTAACCTCGACAAGTTCTTTAACCTATATCTGCACATCAATCATCGAAGCAGGGAATCAGATGCTCCCTAGCAGTATCAGCACTGTATTGGTGCGATCCTTTGCAAAGACTTCCTCGTGGGAAATCGATGGTGTTGAGCTTTCTCCTGCTGTTTCCTTGACTAGCTGAGTCTACATCATGGCAGTCTTCTCAGTTAGTGCTTTCAACTCCAGAAGTTGCTTATCTATCGTGCTCTACAGCTTGTCTTGCGATGTCTACATCGTCTGAAATGAGTCCCGCATCTCCTCCTGCAATCTCGCTGCGATGAGATCATATTCATCCTCTGTTAGTGTGGTCTATGTAGTTGGCATTGAGGATTTGACTTTTTTCCTCTTCTTTTGTGCCGCTGGTGGCACTTCTACTGCATCTTTCCTCTTGAAACCCACCTTATCTTTTCCTTTGTCTAATGGATCTATCGGTGCAGTTTCTGCTGGTAGAGTTCCCACTGTGGCATCTTCTAATGCCTTCTTCCACTCTTCATCAAAGCCTTTGATGACATCTTCTACACCCCATGCTGTAATCCTGAACAATCCAATAGCCCAGTCATCCTTTCTAAACCCTTTTGGCCTCAGGTATATTGTATGCTTGTCCGCATGTCAAAAACCTCTGTGTTGATCCTCGGTGTCTCTTGGATGACTTGCTTCAACAGCTTATAGTATTCATAGAATACTATCATATTGATCTTTTTCTTGGCAGGACTGTTGCTTTCCCATAAGTTTGCATATCATGCACCTCTGCACTCTCCCCCTCGTAGCTATAGAAACTGGGTATGGGGCGGCTCTCTCCACCCGATGAATGCACATAATATAAGCAGCCACAAGAAGTGGAAGGGGTGGTTTGGCTCATCCTGCGTTGCCAAACAATCTGCAAGAAAAATATTTAATAAAAACAAACACCAATTAAATTGTTCACCTTCTACGACCTGCATGGCAAGGTGAATTACTGATCCTGTGACTTCTTTCGGGTGAACTTTGGTTAACAGTCTGCTTGCAAGCAGATTGGCTATAAATTTGAGTGTATCATCTACTAAGGCTGTGAGGTCATAAGCCTGACCTCCTCTTTGTAGCTTATACTTGTTAACTAGAAGCGCTGGTAGCTTAGTATCTTTGCTTTTCCCTGATATATGTGTCTGAGGGTCCTTACCGTTCTTAGACAGCCCAGTGATGCGGTGTATCAAGTTGTCATTTAGATCAACCCTGTTACCCAGCCAGAGGTAACCTCCATGTACACAGGAAATTAGCACATGCACCATGGCATTAACCTCTATACCTCGTCCAAAAAGTGGTATTTTCAACAAATTGAGCAAGCCTGATTGCTCAAGAATGTGGACATGTTCCATAGGAACAAACTCATTTGCATCGGTCCTCGGTTTCCTCTGAACTGTAAGAGACTGATCCAGATGAAACTGAGGATATGTCTTACTGTCTCCAAGATTATAGTCTGCAAATTTGAGAGCAGGGACATATCCTAATAGTTCTCCATCTACCTTTACGCGAGGATCAATCGACGGTAGCAGAATAGGAAACTTAACACCCTTGGGAATGGTTACCTTTGGTGTGTCCTCGACTCATGGAAAAATGTATGCTGCTTCCATATGAACTTCTTCTTCCTACTCTGGGCTGGAATCTTCTACTATCTGAGCTTGAGTCCCCATCCTTGGCGTCTGCCTGACCTGTGTTGCACCTAATTTCACAATCATGGGCGGCGTCGTCATAGTAAAGTCGAGGCCACCATGCTTGAATCGTCGCACGACGTCTTCTAAAGGTTCCTGCTCGGACATAAACCACCTGGTGTGATACTCTGGACTGGCAATGGCTACGAAAATGGGGAAACTAGCACTCTGTAACTAGAGTATCTCTGCACTGGGAAAACTCTACAAATTACTCTATAACTCTCAGAAATCACAAAAGTAACCCTTCTATTTGAATGATCTGTGTATTTGTAATGAAGGTGGTAATCTCTGAAGCAACGGTCACTTAGGATGGACCCGTTGGCGGCATTTATTGCATGGAAAAGACAACAGCCCGTGCCCTGCTCCTCATTAATTGCTGAAAATCCGTTCAAATTTCCCTCGAAAATTGTGCACAAGCAGCGGTCTCGACCAAGATTTACCAAATCTAGGACAACGTATACCTGTCACATCTACATTAATTGCTTGTTAGAAGGAGAAGTGACTGGCCCTCTTTCCCTTTCAAAATCATCTTTGCAGCATGAGGAGCATCGCCTCGTTGCGATGTCACACCGCATTGTCCTGGACCAAAAAGTTGGCGTGAAACTCCGCAACATTCAAAAACTCTGCAATCATCCTATGACTTGCGCAAAATAAACTTTCCTGGTGCGATTTCTCTGACTTAGAATTTTTTTCACCTGGTGTAGACTAGTTATGGGTGCGATGCCTCCTTTCAACTACACTGGACATCTGCACCACTTGGTTCTTTGAGTTAGGGTTGGGAGGTGGAGTGGCTATCACTATAAATATTAAGCCTAATGCCATTAATCAAAGTAGGAACAAGTTCCCCATTCAGTTTACTGAGCTGAACGAAACCTCCTTCTGTGACTTGCTGAATCTGATATGGCCCCAGCCAATGGGTTTTGAACTTCCCTGGAAACTTAACAAACTTGCTGTCATAAAGGAGCACTAGGTCTCCTGTCTGAAAAATCTTGCTCTTGATGTGCCTGTCATGCCAAGGTTTTTCTCGTGCCTTCTGCACTTTTTGATGAAATCCTGCGATGAATCTGTCTTCTTCTAAGGCAAGCAGTTGCGCTAATCTTTCATTCATCGTATCTATATCAGCCATATCGGTAATTTGAGCAATTATTAAACTGGGAATAATATATTCCATAGGAATAACAACCTCTTGTCCATACACCAAGCTGAAAGGCATGTGTCCTGTAAGTTTCTTGCATGTAGTCCTATAAGCCCATAACACAACATTAACCCTAAGGTCCCAATCATCTCGTTGGTTGTTACAGATCTTAGTAAGAGCATTTTCTAGAATCTTGTTAAAAGCCTCCACCATACCATTAGCTTATGGGTGGTAGGGAGTGCTCTTATGGTGTTGTATCTAAAATTCCTCCATCAAGGCCTCAATAGTGCGATTCAGAAAGTGTGTGCCTTGATCACTCATCAAAATTGTTGGACATTCAAATATACTTATCATGTTTTCAAAAATGAACTGTGCAGCTGTAGTAGCATCACAATTCCTTACTGCTTTGGCTTCTTCCCACCTGGTGAGGTATTTTGTTCCTGTGATGATGTATCTCACACCAGTTCGTTTCCCTGGTGGGTTGATAGGACCCACGAAATCTATAGCCCATTTGTCAAATGCCTGTAGTGTAATCTGTGGTCGCAGCGACATTTCATATCTCCTTGAATGTTTTCCTACCCTCTGGTAGATATCGCAGCATCTGCAAAACTCCTTAGTGTCTTTATGCAAAGTAGGCCACCATAATCCTGCAGCTAGAATTTTCTAAGCAGTCGGCTTTCATGTGAAATGACCTCCTGTGGTACCTGAATGTGCTTCTATGATAATGGCCTTTTTCTCGTGTGGCATAACGTATCTACGCAGGACTTCATCTAGACCTAACTTATATAAATGTCCTACGATCAAAGTGAAATCTACTACTTTAACAACTAACTGTTTCTTTTGCTGCTTAGTAAACTCAACTGGTGCCCACCCTGTAGTGAGAAAGTGAATAATATCTACGTAATACTCATCTACGATCTAGATAGAAAACAATTGCGCATATGGTAGATTATCCTCTAGATTACTTGGTTCTTCTCCTGAGTCTATCCGCGACAGATGATCAGGTCCTACATTCAATCTCCCTGGTTTGACAATAATTTCAAAATCATACTCCTGAAATAGGAGTAACCATCATGGCCCTCCTTAGATGGGTCTATTCCCATCGACACCAATGCATCATCCAAGAATTAGTCTTAGAAACCAGTCAAGTACCTTGAAGCCTACATTCTTCAATGATAAGTTTCCTCGTGTTCGACAGTGGGTTTTCATCATTTGCCCCTGATTGAAAGTTTCTGCTGATTGTTTGACTACAACTCATCTATTCATATTCAGAGGAATGTACTAGGGTACCTTAGGAATCGTTGACATTAATGGTGATTTCCCTCTCACTTGTTAACAGTATACATCAATGACCGATAATGAAGTGGTTTCTACCATGTTCAAAATCATGATATCTAATCACATGGATAGAATCGTACTATCTGGGATTGGAATGAAGACCTTGGGTGGTTATGTATTCACTTGAATATGTGCCTATCCTTAGGTGTGATGGATTATGTTTGAGAAATTGCATGGATCCACATTGTATGTTTGGTAGCTATGTTCAAGTTTGAGTCAGGATGCCATAGATCTACAGTGTATATTCTGTAGCTATATCCTGATTTGAGTCTTGTTGATCATGGATCTATAGTGTATTATTAGTAGCCATGAATTGGTAATTATACATGCATATGGAGTGTATTGGTCAGCAACCATGATTTGAGTCAGATAGTTTGTAACTGGTACTATGTCTTGTATTCACTTGCCAATATTTTTCTTTTGATTTTGAGTCATATCTAACAAATTATTTCAACTATCACATCCCTCTAGCTTCATACTTTGGGGGGCATTCTCTTACTCCAAAAAATTGTCCTTGTGCTTAATCCCCTGAAGTTTCCTGAATAAAGAATATTTTGGAGGATCTTTTTTTCTCAATCCTAGGAGGCCTAAATCCCTTTGCTTTCTAACATAAAGTGTCACCCCTTCCCGACGCCTCTTTCCCAATGATAGAGAGCGTCGATGATACTTATTGTGCATTGACAAGGAACACCGATGCATCCTGCTAGTGCATAAAGAGCGTCAGCCCTATTAAAATGGAAAAAGGAGAAGATGTCAAGAACCTTCTTGATGAAAGTCCTCGTGGAGGCTTATCCCAACTTCCTGGAGTAGGTGGCATTCATACCCCTAGTCTCTAGGGAGGATCCCTCACCTTCCTCCAAAAGAATCTCAACCCATTTGGTCCCTCTTTGGCCTATATATACAAGCTTCATGGACCATGATAGGAAAGGGTTAAGAGAGGACCTTTATGCCACTAGAATCATTGCTGGTATAGAGGCTACGGGTGTGGATTTGTGAGTGAGATTTGTAGAGTTTGTAGAGTGTGTGAAAATGAGTCAAATACATTGGGAGAAAAAAACTTCAAAATTAAGGCTTTGGTTGTTTTTTTCTTCTCTTTTCATGTTAATACACATATATTCCCCTTTACCATGAATACTCTGTACTTGATTTGAGTTATTCATTACTTTTGTCCTTGATCATTAGTATAGATGGTTGAATTATCTTGTTGCTTTCACTTTTGTATCTTGTTCTTTACATTCTTTTGCAGATACAAGTGATCGTAAGAGAATTCAAAAGACAAGGGTCACCATCATTGTTGAGGTAATGAAGTTTGACATTCAAGTAGTTAAAATTCTAGGGAGAGGATGCATTGCTATGGCTCTTTTGTTCTAGATCTGCCTCATGCAAACAAGGGAAACAGTATTTGGCCGCATTGATTGAGAATTTTCGATAACATGCCTATAAAAAGAAGCCATGATCAAGCATTCGATAGAATAAAATTAGATCAAATTTATACTATTGGAATTACATTGAGAGCTCATCTTTCAATATACTTCCTCACTCACATTGGCATGCAAAATATCCCTTGATTTCTTCCTCTAAGAAGTAAGTGTTTCTCCATTTTTCTAAGCTAGTTATCTTGCAATTGTGTGGAGAAAAGGGACCTCCATAAGGGAGATTGTTGGCTTCCTTTGAATATTTCACCTCGTAGGTGACACAATTGTATTGATATGGACTATTGGAAAATTAACATTTGGTTTGACATACTATTGTTCCATTTTATTTTGTTTAGCACTTGTCTAATTTATTTCTTGTTAGTTTTGTTTCATTTCTTGTTTAGAGTTTGATTTTTGCATTTGGAGTTTGGATACTAATATACTAACACAATACTAAATCCTTGCTATAACCTCAAGGATAATATTTAAGCAATGTGGGAGGACTACTCACCCTTGTGGCTATTTTTCCTACAACAATATTTATGGTGATTCCACTCCTATTTTTGTTTAGTGCATGCTATATAGGTTGTATTTTGATAGATAAATTATTTTGGGTGTTGTGCAGGTGTAGAAGCTTATTGTACAACCTATCAATATCTAAAATTTGGTGTCCCTCGTCCCATATTTTATTATTATTATCAATAGAGTGGTTTCCTAACGTCCCAACCATGTAGAATAACACAATTATATCTTTGACAACCATGCTTATTAGTGCTCTTTTTTTTCATTATACTTGTGTGGTATGTACCACGGTTTTTACCCCTGTGACACGCAAAAGCACCAGCCTTATGTCAATGGGATAGTAAGGGAGAGTTCATTAAAAAAATCTACAACAATAAACAAGATCCGTAACACAAAGCAAATAAACATATACGAGGGCTAAACTAAATAAAATGCAAATAAACGAAAATTATACCTTCTTTCTTGTAAAAATGGGCCACCGTGGCTGTTTCAGAAATGGTCTGCGTCTCCATAGGATGGTTCTCCAGGTGGGTACAGAGAATGTATCGATGTACTAAGTGGGAATGGTATGGAAATGGGATGATGGAAAAATGGTGTGTGAATACTTGAGAGCAAAGGGTGTCTCCCGTACTCACAAAATAAACAATGGGGAAAAAGGTGTAAGAATCTTTTGGGAGAGACCTTCACACTGCATTTATAATATATTTTTTATAGGGTTTTTTGACCTTTTCTCTCTTTTAGGGTTTTTGAACCCCTTTTAGGTTTTTTGCACCATTTTTAGGGTTTTTGACCATTTTTTAGGGTTTTGACCCCTTTTTTGGGATTTTGTACCCTTTTTGGGAGAGAATGAGGGTAAACCATAGTAAATAATAATGTTTTGGACTGGAAATACAACTGTGAAGGTCAAAAGTAAGGGAAATATGGTAGGAGTATGATGTATGCATGTGGTTTAGACCATGTAAAGCTAAGTGAACAATTTTTTTTGTTAACAGATTTCCCCTTGATGTGTGAGGGCATGAGCTCATTGTATGGCCAATGGACATCATAGGACCATGGGAATAGTGGAGAGACTGGAGAGACCTATGGAGAAGTGGCGCTTCCTCATTTGAACCATGGTGGCTTTTTGGTTTTTTATTAATTGTTCCAAAAAATGGATGAGATACATAATCTCTGACATGTTTATGGACGAGGAAAGAATCCCCATGCTCATAACAATGCCAAAAGAATAAATAATGGGATAAAGGCTAAAAAATATGGGAGTCGATCAATACATATAAACTGATGTTACATAATGGTAGCCTCCATAGGAGGCTGAATACAATGTTGGTCTGAAGAACCGATACATATGTACAATGGCATTCTCATGGAATGCAGTATCATCGCAACTGATGCTCTGCTGAAATTGGAGGTGTAAATATGTAGCATCAAGTACTAGAGATACATGGAAGCACAACACTGGGGGCTTCCGAACACTATCTCCAACACATTCTAGAAATAACAAGGGACATGAAATTGTCTGGGTCCCATAGTAGACTCACCAATGTGCTAGAGTCAGGTGACAACTGGGGTCTTCGACCAAATACTGAACGTACTAATACCCTGTATGAATCTTAACAATAGATGATGTAGCTGAAGTCGAGCACGTAAGACACAACCATCCCAAGAGGCACTAATGAATCCTCTCAAGTGATCCAAGGAACTCATCATTGAGGTGGATGAAACTAGGATACAGGGACCTTTGGGTCTATCCTTTGGAATAGATGTGTTGATCTTGACAGAGGGATACCTGCAACTAATCAAGGTAATGCTGTGTCCTTAACTAGAAGCATGAGAGGTATAAAAAATTTTGTGGATGAATCTGGGAACCGAGAGATTGACTGAGGGAATAGGGGAAAGGGAGTATGGGGGACTCAAACTTCCTTTGTTCAGAGTATGACGACAGGGCTGCTCTGGAAACAAATGAAACTAAATCATGGGAGAGGGATCATAGCTGTAATATTGGGAATGTAATTGCAAATGGGAAATACTGATGGAGGTAACTAGACTATTGATATCCAGGGGATCTAAGCAAGAATCATCATAGAATACTTTGAAAAAGGTGACCCGGTGGGGGAAATCTACCAAAATGTGATATATGGGGTGGCTCCTAACGACACCGTTATGACAAAATCTTGTGGATTTTTAACAAGCCTGAGAAAGTAAATGCTCAACGGTGTTTTCAATTTTAGAGAGTTTGAAAATAGGAAGAGGACTCCAGTGTGGTATTTCATATGTAGTCTCCTTATCCTGAAAAAGGATAAAAGTGTACAAAGGAGAGATCTCCCAACCTTTGGGGAAGGAAGACTTATTTACTGTTGGTAGTCCAATCAGGTCGAAAAAGGTTAAACTTGTACTGATTGGACGATCATTCAAATACTTTTATGAGCATGAACGAAACCAAGTTTGCTCGACAATATTTTCTTGATAAGAAGGATGGAAAAGAGCTTAAAGACAATCGATGATGAGATTTTTCGTAAAGTACGGTCTCAATGTCTGAGAAAGCATAAAAGGATGCAAAGGGAAATGTTCCTGGGCTGAGTGTGCCAAGGTGGTACTTTTCTTATGATAGTATACATAGTCCAAAAAAAGAGATAAACGAGGCTACATAGATTCCCTTTCAAATACTTTAACGAGCATGAAAGGAAGCAAGCATGCTCGACGATCTTTTCGTTCTTTTAGGAGTCAGAAAAGAGCTGAACAAAAAATTTGTAATGGTTAATCAAGAAAGGGGAATGTGTTTGATATATGGAGAGAGGTTATGTTGTGAACATGGCTGATGGTAATAAATGGATAAAACTGGTGGGACCCCCTTGCGGGAAGATGGATGGTGGTAAAAAATGGCCAACTGTGCAGTATAGGATCGAGCGAGTGTCTCGTGAACATGCCAATACATAGAAGGGGATATTCATGTGATGGCACGCGAATGGAGGTGGCTTTCAAAACATGTCCTGTAAAATAATAGTGAGAGAATGAGACAAGGGTCTCGTCAAAGGACAGAGGATGGAAAACCGAACTTGGTGGTACAAATGACGTCTCAAACGGACTCCAGATTAATCTATGGTGCACGAAAGAAAAATAGACCCAATGGAGGCCTATAAACATGGGGGGACCATATGACATGTGTCATTGTTACTGTTCAGTGTTAAGTTGGAGTGGAGGACCCCAGAGCTCATTTGTTGATTTCTTTCATTTCAACCAACAGTTTTCAAATCCGTGACTTGCAGGTAACCATCTTTTTCACTGGCTTACTTTGTGATTTTTCTCATCCTGGGGATTATGCTGAGCTCAAGGGGCTCGTGGGGCCAGGTTGTGATTTTTGAGGGAAAATATGCAACCAAGGTCACCCATACTGAGCTGATAGGTGTGACCCATTCACATCTATGGGGGAGACATGAGCGACCTAGGTCACACCTATTCAACAGGTATAAGTGACCCCATCGCTCCTGTTCACAGCGTTTAAGCGATCGAGGTCGCACAAAAAGGCCGAACAAGGGAGACTCATCCTAGGATGAGGTGTTGTGTATGAATGGACCTGAAATGGACTATGTGTATGTGCAGGATGCCATGGGCGGTATGGCGAGAGAGGGATATTGGTACCTTGCGAGAGCAGGCCTTAGAGGATGGAGCGATGGTGGACACGCTCACCCGGAGTGGGCTATTGAAGTAATTCCAGGTTCCATTGATGTGTACTATGAGAATGTTGATGGAGATTCTTGTGAGCTTTTGGGACTTGTATGTGGAGTGTTTTATCATCCAGGGGGAGCAGATCGAGATCACGCTCCTCCATATTTATGTTTTGACTGGGCTCCCAATGATGGGTGTGATCGACAACACTATGCCGAAGCTCACACATGAGGTGTCAATGGAAGCCCTTTGTGAGAGGCACTGCTATGCCTCTACGATAGTGCACTGATCGTACATACTGGTGTGCAAGATTGAGAGTATTGTGACTCGGGATGTGGTAGTGATGGTGCTACAGATATTGGGGTCATCACAACTGCACAAGATCTCAGGGGGGAAGCTCTAGATTATGGAGCATGTGCTGAGGGGCACCTACTATGCGTGGGTCCAGATGTACTTGACACAGGTTCGATGTTCGTTGAACCATGCCAGGATAGTGGGAGGGGATTTCTGCTTCCCCTTGTTTATGTGCTCATTCTTCTTTGACTGATTGCCGACCCTACAACTGCACTTGGTAGTGAGGGAGGGAGGGCCTTGCGAGCCTCACATGAGGAGGTGGAGCGAGATGATGATCTAGGAGGGAGGCGACCCAGTGGACCAGTTATTTAATTGAGATATTTTTGTGTAGTGGAGGAAGATACTAGTCCTCATAGAGGACTACCCGTATGTAGGGATGGACTACCATGGAGATCCTGAGATGCCTCGACCTCCAGGACAGGCCTAGGGACCTGATGGTACATATACATGATGTTTTATGTGGTTATATTCATATATAGTTTACTAGCTTAGTGGTAGCCAGTTTATGTGTATGATAGATAATGATGCCATACTATGTGTATGTACAGACATCGAATCACACCCTTCAAGAGGCTATCAGTGATGGAGGGGCATGGTGGAGGGGTTATATCCACCCGCTCACATGCATGAGAGGTGCCGGAGTAAGTTGAAATCACTTCGTCATGATATAGAGTGGTTATTAGAGGGGGTCACTAATGACAGCCAGCAGTTTCTGGATGACGATGTGATCGCCACATGCTACCATGCTCCTCTAGAGTAGATCCCCTTAATGAAGAGGATCGTAGTCATTGCCGAGTATGTCCAAGCAGTGGCATAGGGTGATTGGCCGATGGAGGAGGAGGAGGAGGAATCCAGTGATGAGGACATAGAGGAGGATATAGAACCAAAGTACTAGGAGGAGGACTCTGATTCTGACTAGAAGCTAGTGGTGCTGCCCCTAGTGCGGTGGTGCACTAGGATTTTTGTATGATATGTATGCTCAGCCGAGAAAGCTTGTGGGGCTTCTCATTTTGTACTGAACACTATGATATGATGATATATTTATGCACGTGGATGCACTTTTTATGGTTTTTATATGAGTATTTTTATGATGGAAATGCCTATATGATGTATATGGAATATGTATGCATGAGTATATGATGATGCATGATGAAATTTTATTTCCTATATGCAATGATTGATGTGCCACTCTAGAACATCATTAGCCACTTCGTCCGCTACACTATTGATATTTCCGGGAACATGCATGAATGTGATGGATTCAAAATGTCTAACCAAATCTCCCATGCACAAGAACATTCTAAAGAGACAAGGATCACATACTCGATAGCAGTTATTCAACTGGGAGACAAGAAACTGGGAGTTTAAGAAGACATCAAGGTGACAAATACCCAAATGAAGGGCAGTGTCCAGGAGGCCAATAACACCATCACATTCATCTTGGTTGTTGGTAGAAATTCCAACACACATTCCGTCGATATGGATCAACTCATGTGATGGGGAATAAATAACCCATGCAGCCGAGGCACGATTAGGAGACCATCTACTTCATCCGTCTACGAAGCCAATGTAGTGATGCGAGGTAGGATCCATATGGAGCAGCCAAGGAAACAAACTGTAAGACTCGTGACAAGAATTATGTAAAAAAAAAACTACAATACAAGTGACTCATGGTGGTGACATCAGGCATATAATCTCTTGAGGTATAGCCCATTGCGGGTATTCTTCAAGAGGTGGTTGTCAGAGTCAACAATAATATATGACCCCTTGCCTAGGTAGTGGTGGATGACATATGGTCCGTACCACATGGAACCGAACATCCCTTTCCCTATATTATCATTGGCTTGGTCATAAACGAGGATGAGATCACCTTCGCTAAAGGTGCGAGGGTGGACATGGGAGTCATACTGTGACTTTGACCGAGTCTTATCCGCATTGATCATCTGGAGAGAGGAACGGAGGTCCTCATTGGTTTGTTCGAGCATAATAAGGCATTGTTCTAATGGCGAGGTATGGGGGAGAAGCTCAACAATAAGGCAGAGTGATGGAATCTAGCTCTCAATGGGAAGTACTGACTTGACGCCATGTACTAAGTGAAACGGGGTAAAAAAAATGGAAATATTTGTGGATGTACGATAAGACCAAAGGGAAAAAAAGAGCAAGTGGTGCTAGTTGGATTTATCTTTGTCTACCATTCGTTGGGGAATGGTTTTGAGAATCTTGTTCACGGACTCAACTTGATGATTTCCCTGAGGGTAGTATGCGAAGGAGTACTTATGTTCAAACTTCAACATGGTCAAAAGCTCTGTCCAAACCACTTCTTCAAAGTGAGAACTATGGTTTGAAACTATTTGCTGGGGGACATTGAAACATGTGGTAACGTGTTTGAAAAAGAAATGTACTTCCGTGTCAGATTTGCAATTGAATGTAGGCTTAGCCTCGACCCATTTAGTAAAGTAGTCAATGAACACAATGATGTACTTATGACCACCAACCGAGGTAGGATTACAATTCATGAAGTTAATCACCCACTTACAGAAGGGACCAATTGTGACTACAGGATGTAATGGTAGAGGAGGATTCCTTGCTTTTGGAGCAAAGAGCTGAAAATTGTGGTAGTGTTTGACTGTGTGGATCCAATTGACAAAAATGGTGGGCCAAAAATAACTAGCATGAAGAATATTCTAGGAAGTGGATAACCCAGAGAGGTGGCCACCACATGCTCCACTGTGACAGTCATTCAAGGATTTTTCAGCCTCAACGTGAGTAAGTAAACGACGTAAAATAGTGTCGACACCATGGCAGTACATGACATCCTTGATGAGGAGATAGTGAGCAGATTGGTGCTGGATGCACCGTTGATCTTCATGACTTAAATGGGCCCCAAATTTCTGAATGTAGAGATACAGGAGGATTCCCCCAGACCATGGGTCTTCTGTAGAAATGAAAAATAGGAATTTTCCCGGAACGTTGATCGTGATCGGTGGCGATGCATATGATGGAGGAAGGTCTGTCATTAGGGTAGATAACACCAAATATTTGGTGCTCTTGGTGGAAACAAATTCCAAGTTGAACTCTTGGAGAATGACAATCCACTTGGTAGCACGACCTTGTATAAGGAAATGACTCAAGAGGTACCTCATGGGGTTGGAATCAGACACAACTCTAGTGCAACTCAAAAGGATGTAATTGCGTAGATTTTGAACAGAAAAGACAACATCGAGAGCCATCTTATCTTCCTATGGATAGTGTAGGGGGGGTCCACAAAGTTTCTGACTTACATAATATATCACAAGCTCTTGACGAGCATCATATTATTGGAACAAAACTCTAGCGATGACATTTTCAGATGTCGACACATAGAGATCCAAAACCTTAGTGAAGTCAGGTGAAGACAACAGGGGAAGAAGAAAGAGCTGGTTTTAATGCATCAAACGCATCTTGTGCATGCTTATCCCAAACAAACAAAATGTTGGTATGGATAAGTCGTAAGAAAACATGAAATTTTGTCCCATAATACAGAATAAAATGGTGAAGGAAGTTGGCCTTGCCTTGGAGACTCTGTAGTTGGCGCAAAGTACATGGTGAGGGAAGATTCATAATGGATTGAACCTTGAGAGGTTCGACCACAATCCCTTTGTGAGAGACAATAAACCCAAGTAAATGCCTAGATGGGACACAAAACACACACTTGAGAGTGTTATACCCAAATCCTATCACCAACATGTGATGAGATCCTTAACACCTATGTTTGCCCTAAAATCCCAAACCTAGAGTGGAAACTTGCTCTGGATGTTAATTCTACATAAAAAACCCTAGCACTGCGCTTTCCCTTTAGCTGATGAGCTATACCTTGTTCAGCACCGCCCGAGTCCTGTTATAGAAAAGTGGTGCCACCATGTATGTGCCTTTCTCTTGGAGTGGTTCTTACCCTTCACCGCTCTGTCATAAGGGAACAAAAGTGGTACCCTTGGTAAAAATGGAAAAAGAGAAGTTTCTCGAGGCTTCTAGAACATGAGCCTCATGTCCTTCCTTATCCCTATCAATCTAGGTTGGTTGAGATCTAGATACCTTTTGGTAGGATCTTATGGCCACCTCACCCACAATTATCTCAACTATCTCTATCCATTGAGCCTTATAAATACAAGCTCATATCCATAGTTGAGGGAGAGAACTGAATAGTAATGTTATGCTGCTGAATTGACTATCTAGTCCAATCCATTGGAGAGCACAAGAGAGCAAGTTGGAGCTATCGAGGATGAGGTGTTTGTCTTGTGGAGGAGTTTGTCAATACTAAGGAAATGGTTGTAAGATTATTCATTCATTTCTTAATGCAAAGCTGATTTCTGTCCCACATATCTGTTGTACTAATATCGCATGTATATGTTACTGGGTTCCTTAGTCACTAGTATGGATGTGTGAATAATGTTCTGGTAGCTTTGATGTCCTTGTTTGTTTGATATGTTCTGCAGGTACACAGGTTCATCATCAAAGCATTATTCCAAGTGTTTACAACATTTAGGGAAGGCCTTCATCCTTTGTCATTCACTCATTTGTTTTGGATCTGAACAATTCAGACCAGAGGAACAAATTCTGTTTGCAGAAGGTGCAATATTCCTGACAACAAATCTGGCGAATCCACTGGGGATACAAAGCAAGTTCAGTTGATCTAATCATCCTCAGTCCTTGAACACTTGTCTAAATCCAAGCTCCAGTCTATAACTCTCTTCAGTCAGATATTCCATTTGACTTAGTGAAGTTTGGTTTGAAACTTTGAGATCTATTCAGATATGAACTATTTCGACCTTATATGCTCTTTTTTACTGTCAATTCATCAGTCTTTACCTTGATCTGATCAAATTTTAACTTGAAATCTCATTCTCTTTTTGTTTTGGATATGATTAGGGAATCGCGCATGTGTTGTAGGCAATAAGCGGTGCCACCGCCTGAACCCCGTTAACCATAAGTGGTGCTACCACCTGAGTGCAGTCTTCCAAAAGCGGTGCTCGTCCAAAACTGCTTTGTCCAAGAACCGTCCTGCGTGGTGCTAGGTAGGCCTTGTTCCAGAACATGTTTTTTGTCATTTTTTGCAAAAAGTAGAGTTTTCTTGCTTTCAGCCCTGCACTGTCAGGCTTGCTTGTTTGAATCTGAATGCTCATGGTTGAAAATTTTGTGGTGAAAATTGGTTTGATTGTAAAAATTCAAAAGCTAGGTTAGGCTTGTTGATTATTCGTTTGCTTTCATGCTTGTTGGGTGTGATTCTGAGAGTAATTTTTGAAAGATTAGGTTTTAGTTAGATCTCTTTTCGTTTCATTTATAAATACTGAAAGAAAAACCACTTGATTATCATATTAATTTAATTTTTCCCATAGAGGACTTCTTTTTGCTTTTAAAAAGAATTTTTTTTGTTGAGATTAGGTCATTATTTTTACTGAGCATAGGGCACTGGATCTCTGATTAGCCTCACAAGCTTTTAGGTTCCCTTTGTTATTTTTTCTCTCTTGCATTCGTACTATCTCATCAAAAGAAAAAATAGTGTAGTTTTAAGTTAGATCTATCTATGTTTTAAAGAAAAATTGAAAAAATAGATTGCATATGCATGTAGAGTGCTTGTTGTTTTTCTTTTAGGAAAAGAGACTCTTACCCATCTGATTGCTTTCAAAAAGAAAAATGAGTTTGGAATGTGTTGCTTGTCTTTGGATTTAATTTGTTCAAAGTAGTTGTTTGGGAATTTTTGGTTTTCAAAACGAAAAGAAAATACTCTCTCTCCATCTGTAAGTAGGCATACCTCGAACAGTAAAGTGAAATATTTGCATCTACATATCTGTATGGTTTTACTTTTTCTATCAAAATTCCATGCATTCACCTAACCGTCCACTTTAAAAGTAACGGTAGTTATAGGCTTAAAATTTACATAGAAATTTGAGTGATAGGATAGAGACATGTTCGGGCGTCGTTAAGCATAAGAGATGTCGTTACTCATCCGCACTACATCCCAGTACTCGCTTGGTTCTTCCATGTATCATCGGTGTATTGAATGAACTTCACGTACCCTTGAGGTATATAGAAAGGTACTTCATGTACTTGATTGTATATAGGAAGGCCCCTTGTGAACGGTTGTGCATTAGACAACACTACTACCGATTTGTGCTGCCACATACCTTGCATATATTGGGGGACCCCACTAGGATACCTTATCTATTTGAGAAAAGCCCTTTAGCCATCTTGCTTGGAGCCATACACTGAAAACAACATTTGGGGAGATTACTATGCACGTACCCTTGTGGTATATTGCGAGTGGCACCTTCTTGACAATCCTGGTGAGAGACCGGACTATATGAACTCATCTTGTCATTTAAGTTTGCTTATTTGGCCTATAGCTTGAGTAGGGAAATTTTTGGTGTGTTTTTTCTATTTTTGAGACCCTAGGTTAGATAGGAACTATAGAAAATGGCTGAATTAAGACAGTTCAAAAGAGTACGGGGCTTGCCACCTGATTTTATTCCTGAAGAGAAGATCCTATGGAAGCTATCGACCTAGGAGCGGCTACCAACTCCCAAGTGGGAGAAAGTGTGGTTGCAGAAAGCAAAGATCCATATCCTTCGCATAGTCCTCCCTTGGTTCAACAACCTTCTAGGGGTAATAATCCTTTCCAATTTCCCATGGAAGGCCATGTTAATGATACTACTGGTCCAGACTATGGTCCCAATGCTCCGTTTTGGGATACCTCAATGGGACAGGCCATTGCTTTGTTTGGCACCCATCCAACCTATTATGAAGATATTTCACCAAATGAAGAAGAACGTAGACAATACTAGGCAACTATTCTCCGTGCAAGAGAACTTGAGAAGAAAATAGATAACATATTGGGTACACCACCACCTCATTCAACAGTTTTTCCTCGTAATCCAGACCCTTGGCCTATTGGATATCGCTCATTGGCTGATTCTATGAAACCCATTGTACCTATTCTAGATCGTGCTATGACTCTACATAATATAGGTCAAACTACCAGCCCCACCACCTCCCATATTATGTCTGTTCCAAATCTTCCTGGGTCTTCCGCACCTGGTGAACAATGTTCGATTCTTGTTTCATCAATACCTTCTAGTGTTAGGGGGAAACCCCCGACATGACCTACATTACCAGTCACTAGAATTGTATCTAGTCATGGACAGACCTCTAGTATAGAGAAATATCCAATCTATGTCCCTCTGACCCATACAAATGTGGTTAACCCCCCATCCAGTTCAGGTCAGCCCTTGGGGGCACAAACTGTAACCAATCAAACCTCTTGGGGGTATGGTTACACTGCAAATCAAGTACCTATAGGAAATATAAATTACCAACCCACCCCTATAGGAATTCCTTATGCTGGAATTCAATATCCTAGTAATACTTTCACTCCATGGGGGCAACCTAATTGGTCCTACATGACAGCTACGGGAGGGGTACCTATACGTACTGCGGGGGGTGCCAGAGGACCACCTTACGAAGGTCCTCCCTCTGGGGGGCCTAATGGTCCTGGGGGGCCTGGTGGCTTCCCTCCTTATGGTCCTGGTGGTCCTGGGGGGCCAGGTGGCTTCCCTCCTAATGGTCCCAGAGGGTCTGGTGGCCCTTCTCCTAGTGGTTACAGAGGCTCTAGAGGTTTACCTCCCATGGGTCTTGGAGAGTCTGGTGGTCCTCCTCCTAGTGGTCCCAAAGGTCTTGGTGGTCACGGAGGCCCTGAAGGTTGTCCTCCTGGAGGCTTCGGTGGTCCTAACGGTCCCGATCCCAGAAATCAACCCCCTGCGGGTGTATTTTCCAGTGGTTCTTCATCACAACAACCTATATATCAGTCTACATATAGTACTACTGGAAATTATATGCCCTATCAATACTACCAGTACGTACAAACTAATCACCAGTTACCTTTCCTAGAAAATTTTGACTTTCCTGATTTGTCCAAGTTGATTAATGATCCCATTTGACATAACCCCTCATGGCCTCCCATTCCAGTCAAGTTACCATTAGAAATCCCAAAAATTGATGGGAAGCAGGGAGATGATACAAAAAAACCATGTCATGACATTCCATTTGTGGTGTTCATCGAACTCCCTAATGGAAGATTCAGTTCGTTTAAGACTCTTCCAGTGAACTTTGACCGGTACCACTACAAAATGGTACATTGAACTTCCGCAACATTCATTTGTGGATTTTGGATCTTTGGCAACTGCCTTTCTTACACACTTTTAGCTTCCTATCCGTTATGAAAAAATACAGATCTCTTAACTTCTCTGCGTTAGAACACCTCCACCCACATATCCAATCATATCCATGAGTGGAGAAGGTGGAGAAGACTTATTAAGGCTCCCATCCTAGATCAATTGTTAGCTGATTGGTTTACTAAATATTTGTTGCGTCCTATCGCCTGAGATGTGGCTATGGGCGATGCCGTTACTGAAGAGCAATCCATTAGTTGAGCCCAATATCTTGACTTGGTATATTCCCAGTCTGAAACATTGTATGACTTGATCCCTCAACCTCCTCACCCACGCATCGATCCTGCCAAGCCACTAGCAGAAACCCCTGTTGATGGGATTGTTGGTTCAATCCAGTCCCCACCAAAAACAAAATCTTCCAAGCAACCCCAAAGTCCAACCCCTACTCCTTCAACTCCCAAGGTTTCTATTGAGGTCAATTCCATTTAGAGTACACAAATTCCTGGCAACAATAAAAAGAAAGGTAAAGCTAAAAACATAAAACCTAAAAACCAGTGGGAGAATCCAAAACCAACCATCAACGAGAATGATAAAGGGAAAAGAAAAGAGAAATATACATGTCTGCTATGCAGAGGTGACCACTTCATGAAAGAGTGTCCTCATCGTGAAGAAATCACTCAATTTCTAAAAACTAATCCCGCGCCAACAGTTCTCATGGATCCTTTTCCCTCTCAACAACAGCTGATAGACCACATGTCCAATCAGGGAAATTATAGTTCTTTAGAGGAAATTCGCATGATGTCCTTGGACACTATTAGTTTTCAAACTTGATGTCAGAGTTAAGACAAACCCATAGACAAGAAAGAAGACAATTCTTCTTTAGGAAAAGATCTCTCTACTGGTTCTCTTGAGTCCTCGTCTAATGGTCCCCTAACCATCGAGAAACCTAATCTCGACATGGTTTTGCGTCCACCCAAGAGTACTCTTAGGAAGGCTATTTTTAATCCTAATGCCTGAGCTACTCAGTTTTATTATGTAGTTGAATATCTTTCTCAGGCACCATGTGTAATGTCTACCTTGGAAGTACCCCAAAGTTGTCCTACACAACGCAAAAAATTGTTAACAATGTTAGGAGCTTTAGACCCAGAAAACATTAATTTGATTCACTTTAATGTCGAGAACTATAATATAGACTACCTCATAAAATTTCTTTCCAAATCATTAAAAAATTAGTCAGAAAGAAGGTCTTTAGAACTGTCTTAGACGAAGGAGCTTCAACTTCGTTTTTGTCCCTGTCTTGTTGGAAAGCTATTGACTCTCTCGAGCTTATAACATCACCAATGACTTTGAAAGGATTTGATGGACAAGGTTTCTAGCCCCATGGTCTCATACCATCCCTTTCAGTTGAGCTTGGGGGAAAAATTGTTTCTATTCAAGTGGAAGTAGTAGATGCCCCGTTATAATACAACCTCCTATTAGGAAGAAATTGGTTTTATGCCAAGACTGCTATCGGTTCGACGATATTTTGAACTGTCCAATTTCTGCATCTAGGGAGGATTGTAACCATTGACCAGCTTTATTTCTGTACGTCGGATGTTACTACCCCTATGGCTAATAACATCCCTATGTTAGGCCAGTCCCCTCCTCCCTACCAGTCGATTGGGTTAGGCATGCTGAAGGATTCTTCCCTTATGTGGATTTTTCCATCAGATCCTCCTAACATAGACACAATGATGGTAAATATGATTTCTTCATTTGATTATGATCCAAAGGGAAAACAAATTGTTGAGTCCACCTCGTTGATTCCACATGAAGCAATGTACAATGTTATCCAAACCATTTCTAATGACCACACTAATGACCTTCATCTGGTGGCTTCAGATCCTTATCACCTACCCTACTGGTTAGAACCCTCTCTTCGTACTCTGGATGATCTCTCCCAGACTTTTCCTTCCGATGAGTCCATTATGGAGATCATGAGTACGAATGAGCCTATATGGGAGGATCATCATCATAGATCCTCGTTCCTCCCCAACACTAGTTCGATAGACCATGATTTTGCATCCCTTTTTTCTACTGATATTGTCAAAACACCTCAAACTCCTATATTATTGCAGAACACAGATTCTGAAGGAAACCTATGCAACATCACTCAAACAAATCCCATTGACATATCAAACAATCCTGGCACCCTTGAGCATGTTCATGTTGGGAAGAACTGCTCAATAGAAGAATCTGAAGCATACAAAGCACTTTTCAAAGAATTTCGAGATGTCTTTGCCCGGTCCTATGAAGAAATTCCGGGGATAGACCCATCCATTGTGATTCATGAAATACAAACCTATCCCACTAAAAAACCCGTCAAGCAAAAACTAAGACAAGTCCATCCACGGAAAGCCGTAGCTATCAAAGCTGAAATAGAAAAACTTATAAAAGCTGAGTTTATTTATCCCATACCCCTGACGGAATGGGTATCGAATGTCATCCCTATCAAGAAAAAGAAAGGCACCATTAGAGTCTGCATCAATTTCAGAGATTTGAACAAATCTTGTCCCAAAGACAACTTTCCTACTCCACATATCGACCAGATTATCGATAACTATGCCGGAAATGTCATCTTTTCATTTATGGATGGATTTTTGGGTTATAATCAGATTGAGATTTTACACACCAATCAACACAAGACAACATTTATTTTCCCATGGGGAACCTTTGCATACAGGAAGCTACCATTTGGCTTGAAAAACATGGGAGCCACTTTCCAGCGTGCTATGGCCTATGCGTTTCATGATATAAAACATATTGTAGAACCGTACCTTGACAACCTCCCAGCTCATTCACAATGACGGGAGGACCACCCTGGTCATCTTATAGACATTTTCCTAAGATGCTGTCATTATAACATACAACTCAATCCTCATAAATGTGTTTTTTGCATTGAGACGGGACGCCTATTAGGTTTTGTGGTTTCTAAGGATGATATCTGGATAGATCCATTGAAAATTGCTGCTATTATAGCACTACCAGCCCCAACCAACCTTCTAGAACTCCAAAGTTTGCAAGGGAAGGAAAACTTCCTCCGCCGTTTCGTGTGCAATTTTGCAGAGAAAACACACGGTTATATGCATCTCCTTAAGAAGGACACTTCGTTCTTTTGGGATGACCAAGCCCAATGTGCCTTTGATAATCTCAAACACGCTCTGACTCACTCACCCATGATACACCCCCCATATTATTCAAAGGACTTTCTCTTTTACACTGCTGCCTCCACTACTACCATCGCTATGGTTTTGGTGCAGGAAAATCCTGACGGTCAAGAGCACGTGATCTACTATGCTAGTAAGAATCTCATGGATTTTGAAACTTGATACTCATGCATGGAGAAATTAGCATTGGCCATGGTCATTGCTGTTCAGAAATTTTTCATTACATTTTGCTCTACACAACCACTGTATTGGTAGAACATAACCCTATGTATTACATCCTGACTCGTCAGGTGCTCAGGGGAAAGTATTTCCGATGGAAAGTCATCCTACAAGAGTTTGATTTAGAATTTGCCAACCTACGTCAAAGAAATCCTTGGTATTTGCCGGGCTCATGTGTGATCTTCCCTTTGCTTCAATGAAATTTGAGCCCAGTGATTCATTCCCAGATGAATTCCTATTCCTGATAAGCACTACTAACCCATGGTATGGATATTTGCTCATTTATCTCTAGACACAAATATTTCATCCCACTCTATCCCGTGACGATCACTGCCGTATCTATCACCATGAAAAATACTACCTCATCTTGAATGATACTTTGTATAGATGTGGTATCGATTGCATTCTCTGACGATGCCTTACCCATGAGGAAGCTGAACAATTTTTGAATGATTTCCACTCTGGAGCATGTGGCGGTCATCTATCTGGGATGGCTACAGCTTAGAAAATCCTTCGCGCTGGCTATTTTTGGCCTTCAATCTTTAAATATTGTCACGAGGCTGTTAAGAAATACCTACCCTGTCAACATTTTTGTCCAAAAAAGCTCACCTACCCTGCTCCGTTACACCTCGTCATTGCCATTGGCCCTTTTGCCAAATGGGGGATCGATTAACCATGCCCTCAGTCAGGGGGCATGGTTACATCATCGTAGCCATTGAGTATTTTACAAAATGGGCGGAGGCTATGCCTACATATGCAGAGGATGGTAAGGTTGCCTCTCTCTTCCTATTCAATCATGTGATAGCAAGATTCAGAGTCCCACAGTCCATAGTTACAGATCACGGATCACATTTCTTTAATCAAATGATGGAGGAACTAAGTGCCAAGCTAGGTTTTCGTCATGAAAAATCAACACCCTATTATCCACAATCTAATTGTCAAGTCGAGGCCATTAACAAAGTTTTTAAAACAATGCTACATCAGATGGTTGGAGACCATAAATCCAACTGGCACCATATTCTTTTCTCTGCCCTTTGGGCTTACAGGACTTCGGTAAAAACAACTACTGGTTTTACACCTTTCCAGCTTGTCTATGGAATAGAAGCTGTCTTGCCAATTCAATGTCAAATTCCATCCTTGAAACTTGCCGTTGAACTTCTCCCATACACTTACTCAGAGGAAGAAATATTTCTCTACCTGAACAACCTTGACGAAAGTAAAAGAGATGCTGCCTTAGCTAATGAGGCACACAAGAAACACGTCAAGGTGCAGTATGAAAAGTCTGTCAAACCTCGTGCCTTTAACACCGAGTGACCTAGTTTTGACCTATGATCAGAGATATGACAAACTAGGGAAAGGGAAGTTCGAATCCATGTGTTACGGTCCTTTCGTTATTTCAAAAATTTTAGAGAAAGGGGCCTACGAGCTCGTGGACTATGATGGAATCCCCTTAGGACAACCTAGCAATGGGTTGTACCTGAAGAGGTACTATGCCTAGATATTTATTGTATAGAACCTTGTATATATGTATATTACTTGAATTTTAGTGTTCTTAAGTATTTTCAATATGGTTTTGAGTTTAGTGTCCGTATCTGTTTATACCATGTTTTGGTCGTGCAGAGTAGATGACTTTCTACGGCTTCGTTGATGGTGCTTTCCACCACACCTTGAATCTTGCCTCAGATGATTGGGTTCTCTATTCCCCAGCTTATTATTTGGTCAGTTCAGGAGCAGTTTGTATTGGTCCCGCTACCAACAATATCGCCTAGTATCGAGCAGTCATAGGTCTTCTAATTGAAGCTGCCTCCCAAGATGTTCGTAACTTGGTAGTTTTGATGGACTCACAACTAGTGGTTTGTCATTTAAGCCATGTCTATACCATTAGGAATTCCATGCTTCTCCATCTCTTCTAGAGGGTATGTTTATTGGAGAGGTCATTTGAAGCTATTACCTATAGGCATATCCCTAGGGAAGATAATGCAGTTGCCAACTCATTGGTAATTACATCCTAGACTGGCATATTTCCCATTCATGACGTGAAAATAAAACATGGTTCACTATAAATAAAATATAAAAGACACATAAAACTCATATAAATACATTCACCATTTGAGACATAGAGACACCGAAAGTAGAAGTCTGTATGTATATATATATAT